>RJWJ010045065.1:0-11904 GCA_004363605.1 Indri indri
TATGTACACTTATGTGTTGTTCAGTTACTACCAATTTGATGGTGAGTACATGTGGTGCTTCTTTTTCCACTCTTGGGATACTTCGCTTAGTAGAATGTGTTCCAACCCTATCCAGGAGTATACAAGAGGTGCTATATCACCATTGTTTCTGAGTGTTCCTATCTCTCCGCATCCACGCCAACATTTATGCTACTTTCTTTTGGTTTCATTAACTGCTTTCTCCACCAACTTCAGAACTCCCGACTGTCGCTATCCCAGGTGCTGAACCATAACACTGCTCACTCCTTTGTAAATAGTCCCTTCATTAAATTTTCCTCGGTTGCCCCATTTGAGTAGGCCACCTGTTTCCAGCCAGGACATGCCAGTAAGGTCAAAGAAGAGACGCTGCCATGTGGCAAAGGAAGTGCTATGATTGCTTCCTTTTTAAACGTAGCTAAGGCTCTGTGAGGAATTTAGAAACAAAAGCTTAGAAAGAAAAAAGTATAACTAAAACAATTCTGCATAATAATATATTAATAAAATGCTACCTTCATTTGGGTAGTAACAATAATTATGCCTTTAGGAAAAAGTTTCTTTTCCCATTCCCAGTTAATTTTAATTACACTGTGCTTACTCTGAAAATTATTGTGTAGCCTTAGAATGTGCACATGAATGTGGGTTTGTGTGTGCGTGCTGTCCAAATATTATCTTACGAGACTGTAAATAAAGACTGAAGACAATAGAAAAGATGAAGGGTGTGCCTTCACCTCACATAGAAAGAGAAACCCTAACGGGGAAGTAGACCTAGAGCATGGGCCAATGCTTCTCCCTTGTTCCCTGCACATGCACACACATGCACGCACTGTACACACTCAATACACACTCACGCACACAGGTATTCTGCCTTTATGGTGTGACTCCAGGTCAAATAGTCCAAAGTTTGAGAAAAATTGTAGCATTGATTTTGATGCCCTACAGATGTTTAGGTCGAGCTTGACGAGGATGATTTCTATGGTGAAATAAACATTTAGCATTGAAGTAAGATTTTCCAGAGGGGAAGTTGATTGGTACTGTACAGAATGAAGAAAAATATATATGTCTTTGAAGAAAGAGCTAGAGTTAAAGGAGGATTTCGAGCTAGGGAAACAATGCCAAGATGTGTAAAATATCTATTAAGACTTTCTGTGTGTGTGTGTGTGTGTGTGTGTGTGTGTGTGTGTGTGTGCGCGCGTGTGCGTGTTTCCTGGAACTTACAGTGGCCATATTTAGCATTTGGTCTTAAAGGATTTTTCCTTTCCCTGTGATGTAAGTGCCTCAAATTGTGGCCACACCTACAGCAGAGTCTGTTACACACAACAGACTTGATTTAGTGGTGGTGTCAGAAACTCAAAGGCAGGCAGCATGTACAGTTGGGCTGAAGCAGTCAGTGTTTTTCTCACTTCATCTCAACTCTGAGGCCAGAATGAGGGTGGAAGTTTTCCATTAAGAAGTAACAAAAATTCAAGAAATCAAAGAGGTAACTAGCAACAAAAGAAGTAGATGCCAGAGGCAGTCCTCAATTCCATGGTTTGAAGCCAGACAAGAGAGGATGAGCGAAGGCCTAGTGAACTTCTCAAGAAGTGATATGAAAAAATGCCTCCTTTCCCATTAAATATACACACAAAAAAATGATGTCTGGAAAGCAGATAAAGACAGAAGATCAGTAGCTTTGCAGGTGGAAGAAATTTGGATCACATATGTGTGTAAAACATGCTAAAAGTTTCCAGAAATTATCACCTTAATCTATATCAGATCCATTTCTGTGCATTTCACATATGCTACCTTATTTTAATTACATCATGTTTGAAATTGGTATTACTCTTATTATTGTTCCCATTTCACAGGTAAGAAAATAGAGGGTGGCAGAGGTAGATAATTTGCCCAAATTCACCTACCTAGGATTAAAATTGTGCTGGACAGACATCAAATCCTATGATATTTCCATTAAAAGAGACTTTATGGTAAGAGGAACAGAAAGACGGGTATTCCACGGGGAGGAATTTGCATCACTGTTCCTCCTGGTATTCCAAAGGAATACCTTTTCCTTTCTAAGCAATTCTTCAATAGCATCTTGTTGCAGAAGGCTTCAGTGTCAAAACAAAGCAAACAATCAAACAAAAAAACAGAAAAAGCCAAAACCACATCATATTTGTAGGGTTTTGTCAGTGATGCTTCCATCTTTATTAAGCCTATGAAAAATAACCATAAATTAAAGTGCCTGTTTGCAAACATAAATGATTGCTCAAGCATGATTATGACTAATAAACAACTAGTTTAAATTCAGTTTTGATTTATGCATATTTTATCATCACTAAGCCATCAGGCATAATTAAACTTAAGTTATTAATTATAGTCAAAAGAAGTAACATTTAGAGAAGATGGTAATTTAAAAATCAAGAAACATATTTAACAGAGAATATATATGAGTGGGCTACAAACACAGAAATCTATTTATAGATTTTTTTGTGTGTGTATGAAGGTCAGTCTATACCAATCTTTCCCAGAAAGATAGTAGCAAAGGTGGAAGAAATAAGTATGTAAAGAGAACCTTTGGTGATTTGCAGCTAGGTAAGCTGGGGCACATCACACTGAACTGAAGTGTCAGGAGTGTTGAGGGTTATTCAGTGAATGATTCAGAATAGAGAATTCACTCCCTAAGTTTGTAACTGATCTATAATGTGAAAGTAAGTGAAAATCAAGGGTGTGGTAGAATGGGGTGAACACAGGCGCCGGCTGATAGGAGAAACAGGGCTGGAGATAAATACATGGGTGGGGGTGGGTGGGATCCTAGAGGAAAGTAAATGTGCTAAGTAGATAAAGGACGGCTCTGTATCAGCAATGCATGGGAGCTTTTCCAGCAACAACCTACAGTATTATGACTAGTAGATTTTTCAAAAATGACCTCTAGGGCTTTCCCTTGTTTCTGAAATATACCTACTACTAATTAGACTTCAGTGATATATTATGCTTCAGGGCACCAATATTCTTCCAGGCTTATCATCTGCTAACTCTTGGTTCTCATCCTGGGGCTCTCTTTCCTTCTCCCTACTTATACATCCAATTCACCATTCAAAAACAAAACTAGACGTCTGTTGGTGATCATAATCACTTTTGAAGCAAAAGGATGATACCAATGATGTTTTAAGATTCATGTCATATAAACAGCCATGCATTAAATACTTTCTGGGGTTGAGTTACAACCTTAATACCTGTTAGACTTCAGGCCATTCCTTTAACCTTACTAAGCTGTATCTTTCTAAGCCGTAAAGCAGGCCGATGAAAAGTTTCCAGTTCTTATAATTGCTGTGAGCACTACACTAGATACTGCATGTAAAGCATGTACACACTGCCTGATACAGGGAATTTTCTCTAGTGTAATGTGAGATCATGAAAGAAGAAGAAGAACAAGATTAACTATTCATTTGGCAGGGGATTAATATCCAAAATACACAAGGTACTCAAACATCTCAACAGCAAAAAACAAACAATCTGATTAGAAAAATGGGCAAATGATCTGAACAGAAAGTTCTCAAAAAAAGACATACAAATGACCAGCAAATATATTTTTAAAAAACGCTCAACAGCAGTAATCATTAAGGAGATGCAAATCAAAACCACAATGAAATACCATCTCACCCCAGTTAGGATGGTGATTACCAAAAAGCCAAAAATAAAATAAATAATAAATGATAGTGAGGATGTGGAGAAAAGGGAATTCTTATACACTATTTGGGGGGTAATGTAAACTAGTAAAACCACTATGAAGAAAAGTATGGTAGTTCCTCAAAAATCTACAAATGGAACTATCATATAATCCAGAAATTTCACTACTGGGCACTTGCCCAAAGAAAAGGAAATCAGTATATTGAGAGATATCTGCATCCCCATGTTTACTACAGTACTATTCAGAATAGCCAAGATATGGAATTAACCTTAATACTTGTTAGACTTGTTAGGTGTTCAACAACAGATGAATGGAAAACGAAAATGTGGTATATTGATCACTATACTTTATACGTATGGAAACACCACTATGTACTCCATAAATATGCATAATTATTATAGGTCGATTTAAAAATAAAATAAATTTTAAAATAGAAAAAAATAGTAAAGGTTTTAATAGTTGAGTCTTCTCTAATTTTTTAAGAAATTGACAAACCAGCCTTCCATTCAGAGCTGGGTCTCATTCATGCTCTGTACATCTTGGAGTAAAACATGAGTGGCTTAAAACCATTCCATGTTCCTGGTTAATTAAACTACAATTGCAAGGCAATTAGTACCTACAACCACCTTGTCATATAATTGGAAAGGAACACATGGAGTAAACAAATGACCTGTTTGCTCAGAGAAGTCCTGGTTAATGCCTGTTATCCTGGATTAAATATTAACAACTCCTTCATTCACTCTCAGAAATGTCTTGGTTTGTATGAAAAATTATGTGATCACTCAAAGAACATCACTCTTTTCAGTCTGATCACTGCACCCTTTTATTTTTGACCAGAGAATTCTGCTTGAGATAGCCATTCATGTATCTGAAAGGGACTGTTTTGTGCGTAAGCACACTTGCTCATGACTCATTAAATTAAAGGGAAAGGAGAGTGCAGGATAGGGCTGGGGAATCTGCAGCCTTACGGCCTTCTTGGTCCTTAAGTGTGGCCTTTTAACTAAATCCAAATTTTACAGAAGAAATCCTTTTATTTTTATTAATACATTTTGTTTGTCTTTTATATTTTTATCTTATTTTTAAAATGAATGCATTTAAAATACCAAAGAATAAAATAAGTTTTAACAAAATGATCCTCCCAGATTGACCAGCACAATTAGAACATTAGCAAGCTATACGGTGCTAAATCAACAGCAGCTACGATCATGATTTGGTTCTGACTTCCCCTGCCTGACTGGTGCCACTGCCGCACGAGGCTGGTTGGCAAGAGTTTATGGGGGTTGAGTACACCAGTCTGCCATCAGCTTTTGACAACAGTGCACTGTGTTTCTGTTTGAAGTGGGATTTGTGAATAGTTGTGCAGTTTGACACTATTTTTTAATTCTGTTTGCTTAATAGTCCATCATGTCAAAGAAGACCAAGAGAATGCTGAAGGAAGACAGCAGATTTTGTAATGAGAATTGGGAATTGCAATATTATCTTGTTTCTGCTAAAGGTAAGGTGATTTGCTTGCTTTGTGATACTGAATATCAACATCAAGGAAGTTCAATGTTCATCAGCACTATAACACTCATAAGGACAACAAATATTTTAAATTAGAGGGAGAGGTGTGAAAGTTTGTATTGCAAAAATTAAAAGATGAAAAGCAAAAGCAAAGACAATTCTTTCTAGCAGCAATAAGACCTAGAAACAATGCCACTGAAGCAACTTATAAAGTAGCTTATATACTCAGGAAAAAGGGAAGCCAATTTAGTGATGTAGAAATTGTCAATGAATGCACTGTCGAAGTTATAGGATGCTTAGACCCCAATAACATTTCAAAATACAAACAACTGCCTCTTTCAAGGAGAACCATAACTGATTGGCAGCATAAATTAGCCTTCAACTTAACAGAAAAACTTCATGCAAAAGGAAAATATATACTATTCAATTGTTTTGGATGAATCAACTGATACTACTGATGGCACAGGTTTTATACTTCATTTGGATAATAAGAGAAGATTTTCTTTGCTATGAAGAGTTACTCGCTTTGGGCACTCTTGAGAACAGAACACAGGGAATACATATCTTCAACAACTCTCAAGAGAAATGTCATGAAACTGGACTGAATTTGGTAAATTTAGTGAGCGTATATACAGACAGTGCACCTTCCATGACAGGAAAATATGGAGGGTTTATTGCACAGATAAAAAAAGTATTAAGAGATCCAGATACTCTCATTTCTTTTCATTGTATTTGGCATCAGCAAAATCTCTGTGCTAAAGCTACTATTTTAAGTGACACTTTACAACAAGTTATAAGTATTGTTAATCATATCTGTCCAAATGCAACACGGCATTCTTAGTTTCGTAACATGCTAAAGTTGAAAGATGAGTTATTCGGTGTGGATTTGTCATACTATTCTAAAGTGTGTTGGCTATTGTAGGGACAGGTGTTAGCCAAAATTTTATCAGACAAAATTTTAACAGAGATTTAAATTTAACAGACAGCTAAATTTTTTAAAGAACAGAATCAGCAATGTGAATTATTGCAAGAAGATTTCTATAGGAATGCAGCATTTCTGTGTGATATCATGTCAAATCAAAATGACTTGAATATTTCTTTGCAAGGTAAACTAAATCCATATATGACATGTGTCAGAAAGTCCAAGCATTTTGAAAAAAGCTATTTTTTTCAAAGCACTTCTTCTCCAAAAGGACATTTTGGATGACCATTTTCCCCAGTTAGCAAAGGTCATTGATGAGCAGGATGATATATTGAATCATTTAAAGAATATGCAGCTATTATAGAACTACTAATTGGAGAATACAATGAAAGGTTCACTGACTTTGAGAATCAGGACATCACACTCAAATTAGCATTTCAGCCTCACCTAGTTGACATCACCAAGGCATCTAAAGAACTACAGATGGAATTGACTGAGTTCTCGGTAGATGACATTTTAAAGTCATTGCTTGATGCTAAGAAAGATCCAATTGAAACATGGAAAAATGCAGTAGAATACCCACGCCTTCAGCAACATGACTGAAAAATGCTTTCTTGCTTTTCAACCACTTATTGCGGTGAATCTACATTCTCCTACTAACCCAAACCAAGACACTCTTAAAGTCACAAATGTCTGATACCCAGCTAGAGGATCAACTGAAACTGTGGACCTCCATGCTGCAACCAAATATTCGAATGCTTTCCAACAAAATGAGGACACAACAAAGTCATTAAAAGGTTAGTTAACTTTAAAATTTACGAATACTTTTCATTTTCTAAAATTATTAAGTACATAGTAGTTAGATTTTTTACAAAATAATGTACATTTTTAAGTATATCTAATCAAAATTTCTTGAATGTGGCCTTATTTGACTATAGCTAAATTAATGTGGCCTTCCAGCATGAAAAGGTACCCCACCCCTGGACCAGGGCCTACATCAAAATAACTGACTGGGGTTACTTTATATATGTTATTATGATAGAAACATTACAAATAGGTGCTATATAACAAAAAAAAAAGCCTAGTGTTTAATCAAAGAGGATCACTAATATGAGGGGAAAACACCTTGCACTTGGCAAAAATTCCAAATTGTCATTAAGAAGCCTGTTTCTCAGTCAATGCTAAAGACAAAGATTATATTATATTAGGCAGCCCAAGTTTCTTCAACTTTAAATCTGTGACTCTGAGTTCTCAGAGGGAAGCATTTACCACAAACAGTGTTGTCATCATTAATAAATATTTATCAGGTGTCTGCCATATGTAGGCAACTTACTTGGAAGCTGGGTATTATACTGAAATGTACATACATGCATTATTAAATCTCCCCAGTGCAGCAGAAGTGAAACTTGGCAGATAGATAATAATGAAAAAGTTCTTTATAGTTTCATAAGCATTCATAAATGATAACATAAACTATGTATTTATTATCCAAAGACCATCAATCCAGTATGCTCTCTCTTTGTTCAAGGAGAAATGAAGGCCTAAGTAGTAAAAAATGCAATGCCCTAGAAGGACCACGAGTAGCAAGTTTTTATAAACTTCCTTCCTATTCATCTTGGTATTCCATATACAGAGCAGATACATCAAGAGCAGCATCCTCCCCTAGGATTCCCTCCCAGCCTGAACCTTGAAGTACTTCCAAAGGAACACTGAGGTAAAGACACTGTCTATCTCTATGCTGATCAAATTGAGCACAATTGCAAAGCTCTTCTGCTAAACTTTCCAGGAATGCTGAAAATAGGCTCCAGGATATCCAAATACTTCTTTCATTTTGAAATGTGGCCTGAAGAATATGTATTCTATATTCTTAAATTTCCAAAATCATCATTCATTTTGCAACAGAAGCCAAATTCACTGGATCTGGCAACAGACAAGACCTCCAGGGCTGTGATTTCTAATCCCAGCTCATTACTGAATTGCTATATGACCTTGGGCAATGCACTTAACCTTTCAGAGCTTCAATTTTCTTACTTGTCATGTGTGGGTAATACTGCTGAGCCAATTCACAGGACAGCTGTTAGGAATGCCTAATTAAACGGGATTTAAAGTTTTTTCAAATTTTATATATACATATATATCAGTGAACTTAAATTTTTTTTTATATGCAAGCCCTTAACATAGACTTCAGAAGGAGCGGCTCATGTTTACATCTGCATAAGCTATCCAAGATAAGAGACAGAGGCAAGTGAATATTTTCTCTCTCTGATAGGTGTAACACATCCTCGGAAGCCTAGAGTGTAGTTCTAAATTTCCAGGGGCTCTTTCCAATTTACTCTCTTCCTATCCACAACCACTGCTATTCCTAGAACATCACTAATTTAGAAAGCTAATCTGATCAAACAGTCACCCTCTTTGTGCCTGAACTTCCTCTCCCTCTCTGCATATCACAACTGAAGTCACACACAGCTGATCTCACTGTCTTCAATCCAGGCCGCATATCAGAATTTCAGGGATGCTTTTTCAAACTCCTAATGTCCTGCAACCCAAACCAATTAAATGAAAATCTCGAGTGGGTGAGGCCCAAACAATAGTATGTTTTTAAAAATCCCCAGGGCAAAGAACCACTAATTTAGCACAATTAAAGCAATGTCTCTCATTCATCCAATGTGTACAACAGGAAAAAGACAATGGAGCGTGCTTAACCAAGCAACAGAAAGCAAATGAACACCAGCTAAATCATTACTGCTCTCAACACATTTCAAAAATACTTGCCCTCTAGCTAAGTACATCATAATGGGTATAATCGGAAATGTGTACTATAAACAAGGAGGGTTAACAACGTCATTTATAATGATGAGTTGCACTTGTCTTTTCTTCTTGCCAATGTGTGCTGAAATGACAGGGTTTTATTTTTTCTCCCATCCCGACTCCCTTTCATTTTAACAGAGGAAGTGTCTAGTGGCTGCCTGCTACAGGGCTCCTTAAAGTGCTCCTTCAGCACTAAGACTGAAATACACCGGAACGCCAAATTGCCCAGTATACAGACAGGTTTGGGGGACCCAAATGTCATCTAAGATGCAAGTTCAAGATGCTGTCATCATCAGTAGGCATTGATACTGAATGATATATTAGAACAACTCCTTAAAATAATCATGTTGCCCTACCCTATTAATGCTTTATGTCTTCAAGGGCATAAAAGAAGGCTATTCAGGCCTAACATTGTGCTTATAGCCAGAGGGCAGAAGCGCTTCCAGGTCAAACTTATGCATGATAGCAGAATGAGGACACAACTCACACAGGGCACAGGAGAAGCCTGGGATGCTCGGATCCTCAATTCTTAAAGGAGAGTGAAGTGTATCGCTTGGTCACTGGCTGTTATGGAGCTTGCCTTGCTCTAAACCTGCCATCACTCACTGTGGCTCAACAACATGAACCCTGGGCTTTTGTTGCAAACATTGTTCAATGTCCTTCCTAGATGTGTCTGCATGGACAAGCAGGATTTTATGAATGTGAGGTGTGGTGAATCACTCAGATATTACATACCGGTTGTGACACTAAAGGTCTTTTTTTTTTTTTGAGGCAGAGTCTCACTCTGTTGCCTGGGCTAGAGTGCATCAGCCTAGCTCACAGCAACCTCGAACTCCTGGGCTCAAGCAATCCTCCTGCCTCAGCCTCCTGAGTAGCTGGGACTACAGGCATGCGCCACCATGCCCGGCTAATTTTTTTCTATGTATTTTTAGTTGTCCAGCCAATTTCTTTCTGTTTTTAGGAGATGGGGTCTCGCTCTTGTTCAGGCTGGTCTCGAACTCCTGAGCTCAAACGATCCTCCCACCTCGGCCTCCCAGAGTGCTAGGGTTACAGACGTGAGCCAGACACTAAAGGTCTTGTTTTGGGGATAGTGGTAAGACATGGTTAAAGGAAATAACTCTTTGGATATAAACCAATTGAAATTAAGTTTTTTATTATTGACTACAAATTTTAGCACAAAGTAGATAAAGACTCTCAATTATCCTTTTTATGCATGAGGTACATGTTATCGCTTGTCTTGCTGTCATTATTTTTGTGCCACCAACATAAAGTCACTAGCTTTCAAAATTCCTTTTTTGTGCTTGTTAGTGTTGATGTAATAACATGACTTTTAGAATCGGTGAATCTGGAATCCAAGGTCTGTGAACTTGGGAAAATTACTTATTTCCTGGTGCCTCAAAGGGCAATAATAAGAATATCTTATTATGGGGCTTCAAAGGAGAATAATCAGGTAAGGGAATGCAAAGTAGCAAGTTCAGAGCTTGGCATCCAGTAAGCATGTAAAAATGTTAGTTGGTGTCCAGGTTAGTGTGGGGGTGGGTTAAGCATATTTCTTCTGTCTTCACCTAGATCTGAGCAGAGGGTCTCCTCTTTCAAGAAATCTTTCCACACCCTGCCTTAGCCTAACAGCCCTCTCCCTGTTTCTATTCCTCTACAAAGTGCCATGGTGTGTACTGCTGTTTTTGAGACTTTCTGCCTCTCCACATCTTACTGCGGTGCTTAAAACCTAGTAGGCATCATAAATCATAAATGATTACTGAATGAATAAACGGATGAAGGAATGAAAATCATGACTGAATGAACATGGAGCCATCTAATTTTTTTTTTTTTTTCTTGAATGGGAAGATGAAGACATTAGTTTCTAACAATATGCAAGACTATCTGCCTGGAGAAACTCTCCTGACACAGGGCCATTAGAATGCTGAAGAAGTTTGTTTCTTAATTCAATTTAAAATTCGTCATTTTTTTTTTAATTTGAGAAGTTTCCAAACATATCAAATGAACTTAATGTACATGTCTTCCAGCTTTAATGATTATCAGCATATGGCCAAACTTGTTTCTTCTATACCCCTACCCACTCACACACACCCAGATCAGTTAACAGAATAGCATATCATTCATATGTAAACATTTCAGAATAGATTTTTAAAAGATAAGGGCTCCTTTTAAAACTATCTTTTCTAAAGATAGTATAATAGTAACATGTTAATATCAGTCATCCTCACTATTAATAAATATCCAGCTGTCATTTGGACTGCAATTAGTTGGCATGTCCCAAAGGTTCCTCTCTCTTTTATATTTGTTTCCCTTGCAATTTCTATTGAAATGTTTCTAGAATGTTTTCTAAATATATGGCCAAAAAAGAAAGAAAGTGAAGAAATATTTTGGAGCACAGATCCTTGGGAAAATTTCTCCATCACTGGTGGCGAGAGCCTGAGTTTTAATGGATAAGGTAAGTCAGGAACCAGGAGGCAGGGCCTGTGGCCAGAGCACAGAGTGGGGTTTGGTCAGAGACTCATCTCCACACATACGTACAAATAAAGCTTGAATCCCTTGCTGGGTACACTAGGAAAAAACCTGCTCCAACAGAGAGAAGCAGTGGGGGTGCTTGTCTGTCTTGGCCTTGACTCTTATAGGAGGAACAGAAAAAAGAGAGAGATCACTCAAAGATTTCCTGGACCGATGTCTTTACTAATACATTTGTGGAGTTGGAATTCAAACTATTCTCTTTAGAAGAAGAAAACCCAAGACACAGACTATTTATAGGTGTTCTGGAAGAAGAACATTGAAATCTTCTAAGGAGGGGATGCTGTTCTAAAAGTTGAGACTACGGCAGAACATAAAAAAAAAAAAAAGTATTCCTGTCTTCAAGGACCTTTCATTCTAGTACAGAGAGAAAGACAATTTGAAAATAAATAACGTAAATATTTAGTGTTCCATGTGGTAATTAAATGTTGTGCAAAACAAAACAAAACAAAAGAGCAGGGAA
>RJWJ010045066.1:0-11895 GCA_004363605.1 Indri indri
GAGCTCTGACTACATCATCCGTGGAACTAAGGATCCGGTCACAGATTCCAGCAACATTCAGGAAAAGGCTTGGCTCTATTTCTCCAGTTCAGTAGAACAGCTCGAAAACCGGATTTTCCTGTGGAGTGTATCATTACCCTGAGAGACCAATATTGTCTGTGTGGTGATACTCATGGGTCTGTTTTGTGACCCAATGAGCCCCAAAGAGAAAAATACCCTCTAAGGATGAAAAAAAAAAAACCTCCCCAGTTGAGACTTTAGCAGCATTGTTAATGTTCTTTAAAAAGGTGATGAAACTAATGGGCCTTCAAAGGGAACACGAGAGTGGAGAGAAAGGGCAGAGGAGGGAATTAGTAAACATTTACTGTATGTCAGGTACGATGGCAGGTGTCTGCATGATATAATGTCTCTGAAGTCTTATAAAAGCCCTGTGAGATGGGTTTTCTTATTTTCCTTATTTTATTTCACAAAGCAAAGAACTGAGGTTTAGAGAGATTAACGATACCCCGCAGGTCACGTAACTGCAGGCGAGATTGAAACTGAGGTCTTTCTGTCTCCAGTGTCCCTGTTCTTTTCTAACAGCTCATGCCACCTCCTCACAGACATGGTTATTTTGTTCCCAAGCTTATTTAACTTTCTCTGCACGTCATAGAACCCGAAATTCTTGAATTCTTCCCTACCCCAGGGTGAAGGACAGATCCATTGGATCCACATTTTTGTTACAGTATTATTTCTACTCTATGTGCTCTCTTGAGTCCTGCAGCAGTAACAGATTCATTGTTCTGGGTATAATAAATGCATACAGTCAAATACTGTCTGTCACTGCAGCGCAGATATGTAAGGCAACTTAACTTGAGTTTGAGTTGACCAAGGGCCACACAAACCTATTTGAACTAAGCGTGCCTGACCAGACACCCTTTACGCTGACATTAGTTTTAGATAGTTTATGGATAAATCATCCCTGAACAAATGTGATTACATTTTATATTGGAAAGACTATCTAGCCAGATTCCCACTGTTTTAGGTCAGAATGAAGTCTTACATCATTCTCTAACAGCTGGAATCCATCCCCCAAATAACAAAGTATACCTTGGCCTCTATAAACCCTGAAGCTCGCCAGTTTCTAAAGGTCTTCTAATAGAAAACAGCAAGATATTTCCTGAGGGTGGTTCAGAAAGCATACTTTGGAGTTGATTCTGGTCCTAGGGGTGATCTGTTTTAGGCAGACACTTTGGATAGTGCTTGGTCCACTATGACCTTCAGTCTTCATCTTTTTTGAGCATAAACTATTGACCCTAACAAGAAAGGAGAAATCAAAACTTGATATTGCTGAGCTATAGAGCTCAGAGTCTTGAACTGAGTTGTTCATAGCCCAGTAACCAGGCTAGTGCTCTTGGAGCATTTTCTAGATTATTTCTTATTTAAAATAAGCCTTTTAAATTCAGGCATACTATTTGCTCTGGGCAGGCGAAAACGAGAATTAGTTAGGGGTACAGAAGGGCACGTATGTGTTCAAGGAGATCTAACCACACTTTTTCTCTGTTAACTCCTGTGCCTAAAATAGACCAGCCTGGCAGTGTGGATGAAGAGGGGCTGATCTTACTGGAGCAAAACCTTTTCCGAGCCAAGACCCAGATCAACAGCCAGCTGCGGCCCTTGATGTTAGAGTTGGAAGAGAGGGCGCGCCGGCAAAGGGGCCATCTCCGATTGCTGGAAACAAGCATAGATGGGATTCTGGCTGATGTGAAGAACCTGGAGAACATTAGGGACAACCTGCCCCCAGGATGCTACAATACTCAGGCTCTTGAGCAACAGTGAAGCTGCCAGAGAGATTTCTCAACTGAGGTTCTTAGGATATGGACCTCAGGGCTCGGGAGCCATCTCATGTGGGTGGGGTGGGATGGGGACATTTGAACATGTTCAATGGGTGTGTTCGGGTCAACTGACTCTGACCCCATCCTTGAGATCGTGGCCAGGTGGATGTCTTATTGCACCTGTGTACTACTTGCTTCCTGACACTGGGCAATGAGGCAGATAGCACTGGGCGTGAGACCAACCAAGGACCTGGACCCCAAAGAGTAGACCGGATGGAAGGACAAACTGCATGGGCAGATGTTTGCCTCAGAATAGTCATAAACGGGGTCCTGGAATTTGGACAAGTGCTGCTGGGTTATTGTCAGCTTATTCTTTGAGTAATGTGACTAAAGGACAAATTGTTGACTTTGCCCAGAATATAAAATTCTTCCTAATGTCAGAACAGAGAGTGAAATGCAGTCACACTGTGGCCAGTAAAACACTACTGCTTCATATCATCCACTGCAAGCTTCTTGCTGGTCAGAGCTCCGCCTCCTTACCACTGGGACGTGACTACATACTCCACTTTCAAGCTGGAAGAAGTGAGCAGTGATGGAGGGAGGAGCTGCAAGGCAGGCCCACTGGGGCAATGGTGCTGGCTGGTGCTCTGCCACCTTCAAGTCTGGCCGTGGAATGATATCCTTTCTCTTAATGATGCCATGGCAGCTTAGAGACTGCATTTTTATTAAAGCATTTCCTACCAGCACAGCAAACATTCGGAAGGTATTTACGTTTGGGTTTCAAAGTGATAGAAAACTGGATTGGACATTGAAAGAAGTGAAATTATCTAGAAGACTTATTAGCCTTAATTCAATCCCACTTTTCGACACTGAAAATTATATGCATCTATGTGTTTTATTTTATATTCTCTCTCTCTCTCTCTCCTTCCCTCTATAGCAGAGAATGTTCCTACCCACACTTGAGCTGGGTAGAATCCATCCTTCCATCCATCCTTCCATCCATTCTTCTAGCATATATTTATTGAGTACCTATTGTGTGCCAGGGGCTGGCAGTACAGTGCTGACATAGTCTCTGCCCTCATAGAGTTGATTGTCTAGTGAGGAAGACAAATGTTTTTAAAAAATAAAGTTAAACCTACAAACCTTGTTTGTCACAAGTACTATTTATTGCAATAGCTCCTTGGTTTGCAACCTCTTTGCTCAACGGAACATATGTTGCAAGACCCTCCCAGGGGGGCACTTGAGCCTTGGCAAAGCTGAGAGAGCTCTGGGCTGTACACACTCCTTTGCATTCCAGCTGTCACTCTGCCCCTTTCCAGAACCGATTGCAACAGACTGCTGAGTCACGATAACACCAGTGGGAATTGCCGACCAGAGGCACTTCCACCTCGGCTCAGAAGACGTCGTGCTGCCTCGCTTCCGCATTTCCTTGGCTTTTCATGGACGTGTTTTAAAATAAAGAACAATTGTTAGATGCCTGGGGTTAGTTTCTGATTTACTAAACTCTAAGCCTAAGGTAGAAGTACCAAAGCAATGGAAGTGAAAATAGCACAGAAATGGCAACGGGTCCCAGAGTTAACGTCTTCAGCTCCTATTTCTTTTTTTTCTTTTTTTTTTTTTTTTGAGACAGAGTCTCACTCTCTTGCCTGGGGCGAGTGCCGTGGCATCAGCCTAGCTCACAGCAACCTCAAACTCCTGGGCTCGAGCAATCCTACTGTCTCAGCCTCCCGAGTAGCTGGGATTACAGGCATGCGCCACCATGCCCGGCTAATTTTTTCTATATATATTTTTAGCCGTCCAATTAATTTTCTTTCTATTTTTGGTGGAGACGGGGTCTCGCTCTTGCTTAAGCTGGTCTCGAACTCCTGAGCTCAGAACGATCCGCCCGCCTCGGCCTCCCAGAGTGCTAGGATTACAGGCGTGAGCCACTGCGCCCGGCCTTCAGCTCCTATTTCTAAGCATCTTATTTTGCCCTTTCCAACCACAAGAGCACTTTGTGACATTTAACTGATGCTGCCTCTTAAGCATGAAGATTTATTTCTGGAACAAACCAAGCTGGGTGGAGGGTATAGTTGATATTCTTGGTTTTTTTCATCAGCTATAAAATAAAGGTAAAATCAGTAGCTGGTGGTACATATGTCATACCTCTTAATAAATTAAAATATAATAAATGAAGATCCCAACTGGGCCATCTACCCAAGTGGTGGAGGAAAGGATTCTGCTTCTGTCCACATTGACCC
This sequence comes from Indri indri, assembly GCA_004363605.1. NCBI lineage: Eukaryota > Metazoa > Chordata > Mammalia > Primates > Indriidae > Indri > Indri indri. The sequence continues at coordinate 4,055 of RJWJ010045066.1, forward strand.
CAAATTCTGATAGTTCTGACCACTTTGCTTTGTCTTCTGTGGAAGTGAATGTATAATCCTGTCTCGGCCTACTCAATCACATATCCTACAGACCTCTAACTAATTAACTAGTGCCCAGAAAATGTATGTGTACTAATTAAAGTACATTAGCTTCTAAATCACAAAGACCCAAAAATATGCAATAACTCAAACACAGTAGACTTTTTTCCCCTTGATCCTATAACAGACTGGGTGGGGAACAGGATGGCAGGGTGGCCCTCTGTACAGTCATTTCAGAGGCCCTGCCATTTACAACATGTGACTTGTAAGGCTGTCTGGGGTAGAGGGAGGAGTCGTCCGCATTGCAGCTGGGTAGGAAGGGAAAAGAACATGGAGGAAGGAGACTCATGGGAGGGCCTCACATTCCAAAATCCAGTATTATGACCATACCTAATTTGCAAAGGGTCTGGAAGATGTAGTCTCTTAGTGGAAAGCCACTTCTCAGTGGCGCTTCCACAATAGGAAGGGGGAGAACCATACATTGTTGGTGTATGGTTATCCGTCTTTGCTGAGTATGGGATTAGACTGTACATATTCTAGGGAACTTGGTGAGGGATCCCATTAGTTAATAACCATAGTACATTCGATCATAAAAGGATTCCTCATGGATAGGTTGTTAAGAAAGTCATATGACTATCTTCCCTGACAAATAGGAGATGATACCTGAGTAGATGGGGAATAGAAAAGTGACTCATGGGACTCCCTCGGTAGAGAAATGATTCCCTCATTTCTGACCTGACAAATTGTCCCTAAGAAGAGAGAAGGGGATGTGGCTTACAGATAGCTTACCCAAACCTAGCCTCCTGTTGCCTGTCCTTGACCTGACACTGCCAAGTTAAGGGAGGTTTCCTTCTGATTTCTTGTTGGTATTTGTAATTTGTAGTGAAGGCTTTCTTCTCCTCCGAGAGTCTTCTGATTAATTGTGCTGTTGGTAGCCTATTACACACATCATCTACTTGGACTCTTAGGGATTTCTGTTTGGAGAGAGGGGTAGAAATAAAACTGCCCTTAGACTATAACTTTGTAGCAGCTGCATTTCTGATCTTACTCCAGGATGTGGTTTCTTTTCAGTACTCTTGGGAGGCTGGAGAAGAGGGTAAGAAGATTGTACCGTCCAATGTTTGGAACAAGTCTCAAGGACCAGGAATATGTTTATCGTGTCTTCTTTCAGTGTTTTGCATGGTCATGGGAATGTTACGGATTCTTGCTGTGGTTCAGTTTTCCCACTTGGAAAACATATTTCTCTATGCTTTCTTTATACTATTGGCTACATGGAACTTCCTACGAAATCTTGAGATCTGAAGCTTCTAATGAGTCATAAGGGAAGAAATGTGTATGTGCATGTATGGTAATTCATATTTAGTATATATATTTTATCAGTTTTATGTATTTTATAAGTTAGCAAATTAAGCCAGTGTTTATACTCCATTTTAAACAAGCTGTCATCATTACGCACTCTCAGGACAGAAGGGAAAAAGCAGTGTTTAGCTTTGCGAACAAAGTTGCAAACATAAACACAAGTAATCAAATTACAAGTATATCAAACATCATCGTGATGTGCCACGAAATCCACATGGATACGCACAAAGCTGACTAATCTCAATTTTAAATAGAAAAAAACAACAACAAAGAACTCTGAGGACCAAGTGATATAAAAAGAAAAAAACTAATCTGACAAATAAGCAACTAACTAACCTTTAAATGAGCTGGCCTAACAGGGAATTACTACTTCACCTTCTGAATCACAACTGATGACTAGCTAACGACAATCATCATTTAGACCTTACTCAATACAGGATGTATGTTATAACTAAAGATGAAATAAGAACTAATAATCACAGGAGGGTTGAACAATTAACAAATTATTCATTTTTGCTTGTTTACGTTGCCAAAACAAATGGTAAGGGTAACAATTGCTGTTTTTGTTAAGATCTTTCACGCCAAAAAGGTAGTTTTTAATTTTCACAAATATATTTTTATTTCAGAAAGTACTAATTTCATTAAAGAGCCAACGCTAACCAAAAATGAACTATGCAGACTAGTAAGGATCTAAGATTTAATTTTTTAAAACTAAGAAAATGTAGGCACAATTTACAAATTTGCTAATTATTCTTCCCCTTATAATTCTCAGTGTGGCTATATAAACTTTTATATTACACATGTGGCATGAGCTGAACCAGGCAGAAAAATCTCCTGTTCTAAGTACCTGTTTACAACTGTTGTCTCCTGTAAAGACTATGAAGAAAAAGTGATTGATTATGCAACTCGCAGAGAAGGTTCTAGACCGAGACACCAGACTCTAGTAGCATTGTCTTATTTATTAACATAATCAAAACATTTTGCTGTTAAACTCTTGTCCATGACTACCCTAGCAACAAAATTTTACTCAAAATATTTCACTGTGAAATGGTATTGCAACTTGAATATAGTTTTTATTAATGAATTGATTTCCATAAAGCAAATCTTACTCTTAAAATGGCGGATTATATGACCAAAAAGTGATTCAAAAAAAGCTTCCCCCTCCCCACGCCAACCCGCAAAATCACGTGGCTCAAGCTGAACTCTCAGCCCCGCGACTAGACCGAAGGTGGAGGGGAAAAGCTGTAACTCATTCCTAACTAACCAGAGCGGGCTAACAGGACACGCCAAACTCAACTACTGAGAAACCACATGAAGAGTTGCGTTTACTGGGCAGCTACAGGAAGGTGCAGCCAGATGAACCTGGCAGAGCACATTCGTCACCATCAGTACAATACTATTCCTAAGGTGTCCTAATCGTAGGAGCTACAAACGTCCCTGTTTCCATCCTTCCCATCTCACCTGTTGGCCCTCCTGCAGTAAGTAGCCTAGGGAGAGATCCTGAGCTTTTCATAGTCTACTGTTTTATTTTTGCATTACTGTTTTGATGAGTAAAATATAATAACATGCTTCTCTCTCTTTGTCCCCTACAAGTGTGTGTGTGTATCAGTTTGGGGAGAGTCAATCTGGGCTGTTAAAGTACAAGTCACTGCTCCCTGCCATGCTCTGCCTTTTGCTGTTGTTTGATTATTGAGTCTTGATTTCTACTTAATTCAAACAGCAAGTTCTTTAGTTCTTTCTGAGAAGCTGGGGCTTGAAACTAGAGAACGCTGGGGAAAGGCTGCACGAGCTGAGTCGGGAAGAATGGCGTCTCTAGAAGCTCTAGCTCTGGGTTTCAGGCACTTCAATAAGAGACTTTGCTCCCCTGTTCCAAGGTACATTGAAGGAAAATGAAAGCAGAAGGCCCTAGAGGCTACCTGGGGATGGGGTGTGTGTGACTGAGGTGCCCACTAGCAGCACAGACTTCCCGGAGGACCGTTCCTTAAGGAGAGAGTCACTAACACAAAGGGGTTTCCTCCTGCCTGTTCTTACATTAGCCAGTTTCAGCAAAATGGGAGGGACTTTTTTAGTGGTAGGTAGGAAATGAGGCTCCAGACCCCTCTTGACACCACCATCCCAGTCCCTGCCTTTCTCCCAACCTCTGAGCCATGCCAGTCGGGTTGGCCTTTGTAGGAAGGAGCAGGCAAAGTCAGGCCTAGAGGTTATCCTGTTGACACGTCAGGCACCACTTAAGACTCTGCATCATCATTCTGGTATTGGCTGTGGCTGAGTCCCAGTCACAGTGTCCTGCCCTGGACTCAGAGAGATGCTCTGACCTTCCCCTGACAAATGAAGAGTAGGGCGGGGTGGGGCATGGGCGATTCTACCCAAAAGGGGATTTAGATTCCTTTTGTTGAAAGAAAGCTGTTTTTAATACGACCCCTGTGATCCACCAAGATAAGATCTCTCCCATTTCTTTCCCAGAAATCTACTTCTATTGCGCCTGTTCTTTTTCTCAGCTCTTCTCACTTTCCCTTCCCTCTCCCACACGCCTTCCCGCCTCACACCGAGCGTGCGCAGCCAGCCTGGGTCCTTCTCACGGGCTGTGGACTAAATGGGGCTTGACCAGAGTCCAGCAGAGAAACAGAGAAACAAAGGAAGTCAAATCTTTCTTAGATCTGCTCGCATGGATCCTAGAAACTCTATCCATGACTCCAGATCCTTGAAAAAGCCATGTTTCCCCAGGGAACACAGCCCTGTTTTCCTTTGGCTCATGTCCTGGTTTATGATGGTTTTGCCTCGACAAAGCCTTTTCCTTCTTTGTCTCTCCAGCGATAGTATCATCGTGAGCACTTTCTGGGTCTTCCTTAGCCTTCCCCAGAGCCATCCTTTCTTGGATTCAAGAGTCAGTTTCTGGGATTTCCTCCAAACTGTTGAGATCTCCTGATTTCTAAGGGAAACCTAGCTATGGTCTTCCTCACCATCACATCCTCCCCTGGGACTGGCATGAGCAGGCCATGTACGGGAAACACCTGGGACAGACATAACTTAGAGTAAGGCTGGGGAAGAGAAGAGATCACAGGTGCCCCTGGTCAGCCTCATAGGGGAGTGGCGGGGCAGAGGCCGCATGGCATAATAGCTTGAGGGCCAGGGAGACGATACCCTCTTGTCGGGCCCTACCCTTGCTGAATGTCCTTAGACCAGCCATTTAATCCAATAGACCTCTGCTCCCTCACCTTTAAAGGGGAGTGTGAGATCAACTGAGCTCTAAAGTTTCTTTCAGTTAATTATTTCACGATCCTTAGGCAAACACTGAGACCCAAGAATAAGATCTTCCTTTCTTCCTCTGAAGATTATTTCCATAATCTAAGAAGAACATCCCCTCTGGATGCTACTCTGCCATGTTCTCGGGTTGAATCCAGTTCCTTTTCCTGGAGACAAGAGCAGGATGTTGCGGATGTCAGATGTGTGGTAAAGAACATTGTCCCTGGTTTTGTGTCCCATCTGGCCCCCTCCCGTGCTACAGCTGGTACTCCATTTTGATAAAAGTATCCTAACACTTGGGGACAATTCCTCAAAGACAACCAGAAATCCAAAAGCCAGGGACTGGATGAGAGACAACAAAACACAAGAGAGTAATTTCCTCATGGCTCTCCTAGTAGGACCTGAGTGAGGCCTTAACCACCAGAATAAAACCTGTCAAAACTGTCTCCAGGAGCAGAGAGGAAGGGAGGAAATTAGGGAGAAAAGAGGTGAAACAGTTTAGTGGCTCTTAACCCATCCAAGATCTTTTTGCTGGGAACCCACTCCCCCATCAGGCAGATTTCCTCAAGCGGTTCCTGGCTGGTGGGCTCTGCAGGAGCTGTGACCAGCCCCAGCAACAAGGCCAAGGCACTGCTTCTCAGGAAGGAACCACCTCAGGCACAGCCTGTGTCACTGCAGCTAGAGAGAGGGTAAGAACCAGCAAATCCCAGCAGGGTAACGAATTGCTTTCTCCTAGGTCATCCCAAACTTACATCATGACAGAGACATTTCCCAGCCAAACAGGCAATAACTCCAATTAGCAAAGATCTCTACGGTTGAGTGAATTCCTAGCATGTTTTGTTTTGTTTTTTAAGAAATGACTGCATCGTCAGGATTTGGCCTTGCCTATGTGATTCTTCTCAGATGCAGGAATGTGGCTAAGCACGGCTCCCACTGGCTGAGATGGTGATCTGAAGGTTCCTGGGGAATGCCTGGGCTGGTGGGGATACACACTGTGCCATCGGCCACAGCCCCCATTAGTCAATGAACAGATGCCACCAGGAAATGAGGATGGACTGGCTCTGTGTGACCACAGGCCAGAGCATCAGAAAAATGGTCTTTGGGAACAAAAGAAATGGACTCAAATTCTTCTGAGAAACCCTACTATTCCTGACTTGCCTCCCAGGTTTCGGAACCTGAAAATCTCATTCCTGACCCAAAGGCTGCTGCTGCTGCTGTGTGAGTGTGTGAGTGTGTGTGTGTGTGTGTGGTTGGAGAAGTGGAGGTGGCTTGGCCTTCTCTCCAGGGTGTGGCCCTCATGCACTTACTGAGTGCTAAGGCTGGCTACAATGTCCCGTCAAAAGGGAAACAATACCACAAGAGCGCATCAAGACTACAAACATAAAGAACCATGGACACTGATGTCATCCAAGTTCTATGAGGAGTGAACCAAGAAAAATAAATAAATAAAAAGAATGAAAAGAAAAATAGCCCTTTGTAGTAAAGGGCATGCTGGGAAGGCAAGAGCCAGAGCCACCTCCCCAGAGCATGCTGAGACGATGGGCACCAGGGCCGCCTCCCCAGAGCATGCTGGGAGGATGGGCGCCAGAGCCGCCTCTCTAGAGCATGCTGGGAGACAGACACCAGTACATCTCCAAGGACCGCGCTTCCCCCAACTCCCACCCCTATTCCCTCACCCACCCCCAACCTGGAGACTAGAGGAAAGTTTGTCCAAAGATGACTGAGGAGTAGGGAATGCCATGGTTCTCTGCAGGTTCCCCACACTGTGGGGGGTTAAGTCAGCAAGTGGGAGAACAGTCAAGATGAGGAGATGGAGAAACGGAGGCAAGAGAGAAACAGGGGGACTGACAGAGACTGGAGGGGCCAGTGTGTTGGCAGAGGACGAGAGGAGAGTGGAGCAGAGGGCTGTGTGGCTGTTAGCCGGAGGCATTGATGTACAGCTGGCTCTTGAGGATGTAGTCGATGACTGGCTGGGACAGGTAATCCACGACATGGCCGTCCCCATGCTGCAAGGCTAGCCTGCACAAGAAGAGAGGTAGTCAGATGCACATCCATACCTGAAGCAAGCCAGGAAGCCTGGTGTGACCTCTGTCTTTCGGGGAAAGGGTGTACCGGTGTCCCCAACATCCCACTACCAGCCTGTGCTCAGGTTAAGCCCTCTGTTCTTCAGTTTTCTCCTCTGTAAAATGAGGGTACTATTTGGGCCAATAGCATTCAGTTATTAACATGATTAAATGAGCCATTATGCAAAGCACTTAGAATAGCACCAAGCACACAGTTGCCATCTTAATGTATAAACTATTCTTTTTTGTTAAATAAATTTTATAGTGTATATTTAAGGTATACAATATGATGTTATAAGATACATATATAGTGTAATGGTTACTATAGTGGAACAAATTAATATATCTATCATCTTAGTTACCCACTTTTTCCCCTAGTGGCAAAAACAGCTATAATCTATTCATTTAGCAAAAATCCTGAATACAATGCATACACTATTACTAACTATAGCCCTCACGTTGTACATTAGATCTTTCTACTTGTTCATTCTACATATTTGCTACTTGGGATTCTTTGACCTGCATCTCCCCATTTTCTATCCCTTTGACCCCAACCCTGGTAACTGCTGTTATATTCTCTATGTATTTGACCTTTAAAAAAAAAAAGATTCCACATTATGAGTGGAATGTCTGGCTTATTTCACTTCACATAATGTCCTCCAAGTCCATCCATGTTGTGGCAAATGTCAGGATCTCCTCTTTTAGGGCTGAATATTCCAGTATGTGTATCTACAACAGTTTCTTTATCCATTCATTCATTGATGGGCACCCAGGTTGATTCCATATCTTGGCTATTGTGAATAATGCTGCAATGAACATGATAATGCAGATATCTTTACAGGGTGGTGATTTCATTTCCTTTGGGTACATACCCAGAAGAGGGATTGCTGGGTCATACGGTAGTTCTATTTTTATTTCTTTAGGAACCTCCATACTATTTTTCATAATGACTGTACCAGTCTACATTCCCGCCAACAATGTACAAGAGTTCCTTTTTCTCCACATCCTTGCCAACACCTGTTATCTCTAGTCTTTGATGTTAGATAGCTATCCTAACAGGTAGAGGTGGTACTCATTGTGGTTTTAATTTGCATTTCTCTGATAACTAGTGATGCTGAGCACCTTTTCATGTATCTG
>RJWJ010045067.1:0-11907 GCA_004363605.1 Indri indri
AAAAAAAAAAAAAAAAAAAAAAAATATATATATATATATATATATATATGTAACATCAAGCAACACAAACAGAAATTAGATATTTTTATAAAGTATCCATGAAATAGTAACAAAAAATTTCACATTCTAGATCCCAAATATAAACACAATAAACTATCCAAATTAAAAGTGAATCAGTCACACACAAATCACAGTGCAGTAAAATTAAAAACATATAAAATGCCATATCTTTATGTTACACTAAATTGAAGGCAAGTAAATTGATTTAATGAATATATTAAATTATAAAAACTACAAGAATGTACAAGTTTATCTAATTTCAAGAAGTATAAAAATGTTTTTAGCTGTAATACTAAAGTGAGAATCCATGAATAAAAGAATAAGATTAGTATCCTAATAAAAAATAAGAGATGGCGGGGCACAGTGGTTCATGCCTCTAATCCTAGCACTTTGGGAGGCTGAGGTGGGAGGATCGTTTGAGGTCAGGAGTCAGAGACCAGCCTGAGCAAAAGTGACATCCCCATCTCTACTAAAAATAGAAAAAAAATTAGCCAAGTGTGGTGCCTTTTGCCTTTAGGCTCAGCTGCTTGGGAGGCTGAGGCAATAAGATTGCTTGAGCCCAGGAGTTTGGCGTTGCAGTGAGCTATGATGATGCCACTGCACTCTATCCCGGGCAACACAGTGAGACCCTGTCTCAAATAAAACAAAACAAAACAAAAACAAGGGAAAAGACATGAACATATAATCCATATAAGAAAAAAAATGCGTCAATAAGCATACAGGGAAAAAATCTATCTCAGTAGTAATTACAAAAAAATAAAAACAAGCAATAAGATATTTTTTTAATTACCAAATTGTTAAAGACTTAAAACTACGAGTATAAATGGGTCGGCAAATATACGGAAATGAATTCTGATACCTTCTGCCAGTGGGTGCGTAAGTTGGTATAATCTTCTGGAGGCCAATTAGAAAAGGGGTTTATTTTTCTAATGATATAATGATGTTCTTTCTAACTGCGTGTAGAAGCAAATTTACTGTGAGGCTAATGACGCTGAAACTTCAGAAGCCTGCACCGTCCTGAACCCTTTCCAAGACTGGGAGGGTCTTAGCAATGTGTTCATATGGTCGTATGTTTTTGAAATATTTCCAGAGTAAGATATTTTATGCTCTTACCCATTAAAAATGCCCCCTCCTATAGTAACGTGTCAATATAGGTTTGCTAATTGTAATAAATACACCACTCCGATGGGGAATGTTCCTAATAGGGGAGGCTGTGCATGTGTTGGGGCAGGGAGCATGTGGGAAATCTCTGTATCTTTCCTTCAGATTTACTGCGAACCTAAAAGTGCTCTTAGAAATAACATCTATTTTTTAAAATGCCCATCTTGCAAAATTGTATTAGCCTAGGTCCCGCAAAACTGTATCTGACCTGAAAGTATATTCTTATTTAAAAAAAAGAAGAAAAGAATATTCAATCAGAAATTCCCCAATGCAATTATATTTAGTAGATAATGTTAATGTACATTCAAGAAGGATGTAGAGTCCCTTTTATAGATCTTAAAATACAGTTTTGCTTAGCTCTTTTTATATTACTTCCACTATATCAAAATTTATTTTTTAATTCATTTGACCCCTTTCTTACAATGCAGCAAGACTGTTCCTACATATGTTAAGTTAAAAAAATGTCAATATGTAAAGGATAACCAGGTGTCCTGAATTTATATGAAAATTCTTCCTATTCTTTGAAGAAATAGATATGGATTTGCCCAGAAATCCAGAACGTTAACGGCATCAGTATTCATGGAAACACATACTAAGATACAATGAGAACATAAAGATGCTTTGACTTTTGTTCAAAAAAAGTCATAGAAACAGATTAATTTACCGCAAATGAGTCTATGAATACCATGAAAATGGATCTTGCTATTCTAAATGACTACATAGTCTGAAAGTCTTATGGAAGATCAGGTGCTACAAACAATTTTGCAAAATGTTTTTTTTGATTATTATTATTTCAACATATCAAGGGGGTACAAGTGTTCTTGTCACATGGATACACTGTAGAATAATGAAATAGGGCTTTTAGTAAGACAATGTTTGCTGTATTGGACAGGTAAGTTTATATACCCCACTTCCCTCCCACCCTTCCCCCTTCCTAGTTTCCAATGTCCTTTACATTTTTTGGTGCCCATATGTACCCATCGTTTAGCTCCCACTTATTAGTGAGAACATGCGGTTTTTAAATCTATCTAAGGTATAATTTTATAAAAAATTTGGTCTCATTTTCTTATAAATATTCATAAAAGTTTCTCCCGGGTTTGCCAAAATATCAGTGACTTCTCATTATTTACAACAGGTAACACGAAGCTGAGTTGGAAGTGCCAATGCAGTCGGAAATGACTGCCCTTTGGAGACAATGTAGATGGCTACGTTTGGCAGAGGGTTCTCCATGTTGCAGGAGATTTTTCACACAAGAATACTGGTTCCTCTGTTTTTTTGTTGTTGTTGTTGTTGACCTTTCATGCTACAGGCTGGCTTTATGAAAACTCTTCCTTTTCTCTTTTTCCTTCAAGATTAGACTGGAATTTTTAAAAATGAATTTTACTAGTGTAATGACAACAGAAGTTGGGGAGAAAGAATGTAATTTACAGTAGAATCTATACCTTCTCAGAAATGGTTTTAATTATAGCTATAATATCACACAAATAGCAGACAACCCTTCCATTGTTTTAAAAGCATGGATTGTATCCCACACTTCCAAACCCAAGAGAGTAGAAAAATCTTTAAAGATTGAGAAGCATATTCATGAAAGTTAATATTTTAAACCAAACTCTTTATTTTTAATGTATTTTTCTTTGTACTGTCCAGCTGTGTACAATATTATTTTAGTTTTCTACTATTTACAATATTCAGTTAGATTTTGTCAACAACCAAAAAATTATTCTTCGTATATATTAAAGCTATAAAATAATGATACCAAGAAATTAAAAATCCATAGAGCAAAAAATAAATGTATTTTCTACTATGTGCCTTCTGTAGATATAACAAATTACCAGGAAAGGACATATTTTTCAAAATAAACAGATTAATAAGTATTTCTAAAAATGCAGATGAACTGTTGAATTCTTACAATTGCTGTTTGGTCAAAGATTTCATCTTTTGAATAGAAAAAAATTAAAGCATAAAAAATGAGTGAGTTACATATTAAGCCAGTGCCTACGCTAGATATGCAACTGAAGTTTTGGGAATCTTTCCCAGACTAAAACATAGTAATAACTTATATTAAATTACCACAAAATAAATAATAGAAAAGCAAAGCATATTGTAGGATAAGAGTAGTTATATTGGAAAGGATCGGATGAAAATATAATTATCTCCCAGTGAACACACACATTCACAAAAGAAATAGAAATCCACATCACCTGCCAGATCATTTTTCGTTTTTATGAAACAGGAAATTTAAAACACACAATTTATTCTACCTGTTGAAGTAACATAAATGAAGGTGGGTTTAGTCTGATAACTCCACTCCTCTTTAAATTTACCAAATGGAAAATAGGGAACTGTGGAGCATACATGCTACCAAATCAGGCTGACATTCAATCGAAATCTTATAAAATATCATGTGTCATAGGAAGAAAAACATAATGCAACAACTGTAATAACTAAATAATGAAATATGAAAGTTTGACTGTTTTAGCTTTCTTAAAATAGGAAGTATATGCATATATAGTTTTAGTATTTGTGACAAGCTATATGTGACAAGCTTAATCACTCTAAGAGTCAGTTTCTACATTTGCAAAATGGATTTAATAATATCACCAACCCTGTATGTTTATTGTAAAAGTAACATAAAATAATAATTGTAAATAACTTAGCTCAGTCCCAGAAACTTGATACACATTTATAAATATCAATTGTTGTCGTTTGGTACATTAGTTCATTCAGCAACAAAGCCAAGTCTTTCTGTCCCTACATCCTAATCTTTCTGTTGCTGCTAGTGGCTAGAATAAAACTGATTAAAGAAATACCTGATTTTACTGTCTTTAAATTCAAACAGTAAAAAAAAAGCCTGGCCCTAATTAGAGTAGTCCCATTATCAATACCATTTAGAATTAAAATAACCTACCTTCTCCATTGATCCACACATTTTGGTGTTATCTTCTTTCTCTGTATACTTTCCACTTATTGAAATATATGGATAAGACTTACAGTTAATAATCCAATAGAAGCTGGTCCTATCTGAAACAATCATAACAGGTATGTCTGTCAATTTTGTCCAAAAAGCACTATTGAGCACTACTTCCTACAAAACACTCTGTGAGGCATCACATGGCAACAATCCGAAAATTTGGTAACATACTGTGTTGGTGAGTGTGGAGAAATGGGCACCCTCATACATTATTGAGGAAAAGTTAGTATAAATTCCCTGGGGCCTAACTTGACCATATACATAGAAATTGTAGATGAAAATACCTTTTGAAACAGAATCACTCTTTTTTATGTTATAGATAGTGCAAGACTGCAGCATTATTTGTATTAGCAGATAGAGCGACATATTAAATATACATGAATAAGGGAGAAGATAAGTAAATTATATTACAGCCATGCAACTGAATATAAAGCAGCTGCAATAAAGAAGGAAGGTATACTGTATATAGTAATAGAAAAATTTCTTTAAAGTACAAACTCATTGCTACCTAGTGTAATATTGTGCAAAAAAATAAGAATACACAAAAAATATACATTTGTATTTGCCAACAAATTCAAAAAATGAATTTGAGGAACACATAAGGCCCAAGAAGAATGATACCTATGGAGAAGGAAGTAGAAACTAGATCAATGAGAGACCAACTTTTCATTATATATCACCTTTATATTTTTTATATTTTCTGCATTTGAAACAAGATAAATATTTTACCTTTACAAAATAAAAATTTTTGAAAAATGACCACTCTGGCTGCTACTGCAGAATAAACTGTAAGCGAACAAAGTAGACAACAAAAAGACCAGTTAGGATGCTTCTACAATGGTCCAGATAACAGAGACTACAGTTGATTCTGGATATATTTCAAAGAAAAAGCGGAAAGAATTTGATGAGATTGAATATGCAGTTTAAAAAGGAGAGAGCCAAAAAAAGAGAGAGAGAGAGAGAGAGAGAGAGAGAGAGAGAGAGAGAGAGAGAGAGAGAGACATACTAGATATCACAAAAGAATATATGAAAAATATTTCAAGGTTTTTTTTGGACATGTGATGCTAAGAATAAAAGGAACTGAAATTAATATACGTCATTGTGTAAGAAGAATTAGATAAATTAGAGGCTAGGGATAGTGGGAACAATTGAAGATTATTTTATTCATGATTTATAATTATTCTACCCTTAACTAGAGTGGTAGAATTTTCAATGGAAAGGAAAACAATAGATGTGAAAGAAACAAAAATTTCAAGTTATTATAGAACAAATTATTTATTCATCTATTTATGTAATTATTTAGAATACTTGTTTGTTCACTTCTTACAAACTGTGAGAAAAGTATCATATGTTTCCACAGTTTGAATTTATCTCAGAAACAGTGTTTGTTGGTTGGTTTGGAGTTCTAAAATGTATTTCAAAGGAATTTTAATTTTAGTGTCTTTGGATAGGAAAGTATCCTTGAGTTCACACTGGGCTTTCCTCTTCTCATTGTCTTATACTGCTAGTGTTTGTACATTCATGTCCCTACCCTCTGTAGACCAAGTTTATGGCTCTAATTTATACTCTGCCTTTTCCCCCAAATTAGGGACAACATAAAAAATAGATATGTATTTATATACTCTGCCATGAAAAAATGATAAAATTAAGGAAATCTAAAAAAGAAGAGTAGGAAAATTTCTATAAAGTCTCATTCTGAAAATACATTCCATATGGCAAAACACAACTTTGTTTTTTGGGCTTGCCAGCTACCAGTGAGAGAAGGAGATATACGATGCACTGTGCCCAGAGGATAAAAACAAATTAATTTCTGGGAAAAATAATTGAGATGTAACAAGAAGAAAGGAGGGAGGGGAGAGATGGAAAGGGAGAGCAGAGGAGGGGACAAAAACAGTTATTCCCAAACTATTTAGATCATTCTCCAGTGAGCCTTTATAAATATCCACAGTATCTCTGAATTTACCATCAACACAACATTTGAATAAGCTTAGTTCTTAAGATGTCTTTCAATGTAGAGAGATGCTAAAATGAAATTCCCCTAATGAAATTATGTGCAGGGTCAAAATAATACGTCATAATAGGTATTTTTTTAAAAAACATATACTGTATGGACTGAAAATTCTTTAGACATTTATTAATAGAAACTGTTGGAGTCACACTTTTATTAAGTTTTGGAATATGAACTCTTTGAAAAGTTTCTGAAACTATTCATAGATTAAGAAGAGATTTACATTTTTAAAAGGCAGCATGCTAGGTGAAAAATAAATGCTGGAGATAGGCAAGAAAGTACCAAAGGCCATGTCATCTCTGCAGAAGATGGCTGGAGAAAATACTCTGCGCCTGCTTCAGTGCGCTGAAAAATCCAATTAAGGTTCCCAAATCCCACCTGATATAGCTGTATTAATCAAAAGTGTTGTAAAAATATGATCCATTATCATTAATCTTGCAGTATGATGTAAGCAGTTTGTTTAAAATATAAAGTACAAAAGTAAACTCGTGGACAGATTATGAAAGAGTAAATTTTTATACAATTTACTCTTTTGTAAACTTAAAGCTAACACTTCAGTGGAGTTAAGCAGCTTAAATTTTCAAATGGCATATTTCCTTTTTCCCACATTTTCCCACAGTACCCACCACCCCCATGCCTTTTATCATCACACTTACATAATTTTTCCCTTAAAATAGGGAAATTTTATCTATACTTATGTCTGTATCAAAAAAGGGAAACATGGTAGAAATAGACCATCACGCGATTCAATGGAGTAAGCATAATTTTTTAACACACGTGTATCTTCACTCATTTGCATTGTCTACCTGATTCCCAGAGCCATTTGATTTTGTCTACAAAGCTTCCCAGGCAAAGGAGGGAAGTAGCTAAAAGAATGCCGTGTGGCTGGCATTAATGAATGCAGGCAATACGTGTCAAGAAGGCAAAAGGGGCTGGGCACAGTGGCTCGTGCCTGTAATCCTAGCACTCTGGGAGGCCGAGATGGGAGGATCGCTTGAGGTCAGGAGTTCGAGACCAGCCTGAGCAAGAGCGAGACCCCTTCTCTACTAAAAATAGAAAGAAATTAGCTAGACAACTAAAAAATATATATGAAAAAATTAGCCGGTATGGTGGCGCATGCCTGTAGTCCCAGCTACTTGGGAGGCTGAGGCAGTAGGCTCACTTAAACCCAGGAGTTTGAGGTTGCTGTGAGCTAGGCTGATTGCCATGGCACTCTAGCCCCCACAACAAAGCAAGACTCTGTCTCCAAAGAATGAAAATAAAAAGAAGGCAAAAGGGAAGCTCTGTAAACTCGTAAGCATTAAATTGTACCTTAAACCATCACTATAGCCAAAATATGAACAATAAATAAGCTATGATCTAAGATTACACAAAGACTCCAAGAAATGGCTTAGAAAGGAAGGTGCTCTGGAAATTTCTTCTTATAGAGCCTAATGCTTTTAGAACATCCAGGATCAAAACTGCCTCCCAGTGCTAAAGACTCTGATTAACTAACTAGTAAGCAGCTCATATTGGTCAGGTTTATTCAGAGAAATGGAACCAACAGGAAATGTGTATATATAGAAAGAGATTTATTTTAAGAAATTAGCTCATGTGATTAGAGGACGGCAAGTCCAAAATCTTCAGAGTGGGCTGCAGGCTGGAGCCCCAGGAAGAGTGATGTTGCAGCTCATGTCCCAAGGCCTGCTGCTGGCAGAAGCCTTTCTTGCCCGAAGGAAGCCGTTGTTCTATTTAGGCCTTTAACTGTTTGGATGAGGCCTACCCACATTATGGAGGGCAATCTGTTTTACTCAGTATCCATAGATGTAAAAGTTAATCTTATCAAAAAAATCCTCACTGAAACATCAAGAATAATGTTTGACCATATATCTGGGCACTATGGCCCAGCCAAGTTGACACATAAATTTAACCATCACAAGCTCATCTCAGCAAATTCTATGTTAGCCAATAGCTACACTCTAAGAAAAGTCCACACATTCTCCTTTAGGTGTAATTTGTTTCTTTTCTTTTTTTTTTACAGGACAATATGAAGAAAAACATTTGGCATAGAAAATTGTCAAGCATCCAGAGATAGTTGTTCTGGACCTCCCCTGGAAAGCATGAAGATATATAAGCATTTGTTCATTTATTTAGCTGGTTCTGATTTGCAGAGTTAAGTGCTTAGTGGGCTATAAAAGATTCAAAATGGCACCAATTTATGAATTTATTATTTCCTTTAATATTTACCTTTGTGAGAATGTCAAGGATCAGTAGCTCTGAATTATATCTACATATCTAATTATATCAATCGTTACAGCATGTCTTCCTAGCTCAGTTCATAACACGAAAAATTTGCCAGGTGGTGTGAAATGAGCATTTGTATAAACCAAATCAATTTTAATGTGCGTTTTGGAGACGTTAGCATTTCTATCTGTGACTGTTGCATTTTAAAGCTAATCATGTTTACAAATCTCTCTTACAAAGTTGTACTGTGTGATAACCATTAGTTGTGCTAACTTTAGACTATGTCACTTGAATAAAATCGTTACTCTTCCAGTTAGAAACTTGGATCAAGTGGAGTACTTGCTTCTAATTTTCAGAAGTTAGAGATATACTAGAAAGAGTGAGTTTATATATAGTTACTTTCAGATATAGTACAAAATATATAAAAGTGACTATTTTACTTAGAATGACAATATTACTGAAAAGTAGTGTTATCATTCTTTTCATTTTTAGAGATGACTGGGATTTCTGAAAGATTATTATGCATAAAATTTTATGGCAGGTTCACTTAGATTTGTGGATAGAAAAAACATATGGGTTTTTTAAACCATTCCACAAAGAAAGGATATTAAATGAGTATATTTTTACAGTAGACTAGTGCGAAGGGGACCTCCAAAAGTACTCTAAAAGGTTATTTAACTTGCCTACCAGGATGTAATGTATAATTAGTAGTAGTAGTTTCCACAAATTTTTTAAAAATGGAACTGCTACCACCAATTGCTACTTTTGTATGGATGCATTCATCTAAGAGGATTTTAAGAAAGTAAATCACTCAACTATTTTCCTAATATATTTTTCTATGTGTTTCCTTGCTGTGAGCAATTTTGTAGCATATTATAGATTCATAAGTGACACATAAAAATCTTTGAGAGCTTGCTGATATAGATCTGCATTTCCAAAGTATGATCTTTTAAAGAAGAGATGTTCTTTTTAAATATAATAATTCCAAACTTTCTCCTATAAATTTTTACTTTAGAAATTAGATTTCTAATTTAATTAAAATTGAGTTTCCTTTTAGATCCATTTAGTCTTTCATGTTAAAATATTTATAGAAATATTCTTAACATGCCATAGGTCATATTATTAATTTAGATTTTAATTATATTAATATTTTTTGCTCTGAGTAGATATGAAAAATATAGAGATACTTATCCAACTTAGTGGGTTTAGTTATATTCAAAAAAGTAAAAGTTATACTTCTCTTGAAATATCTTATTTCTCCTGCTGATGTCTTACTAATGTTTTATTTTCTATTTTTTTGTCAATCAATCAATCAATCATAATTTAATTAATAAATGTGCAAAGGCAAAGCACCTAAAACTAAGAGAAGAACTAGGATAGGTGAAAATGTCCTGAGTCTTTTCAAAGCCAAAGAAAATTCACTTTGAAAGGCATATTAAATTTCAGTGTGTTGCAAATAATATAATAATAATAATAGTGAACTTCCAATAAAAAAGTTAATTTCATATTTCATTGCTCAATCCAGTTAGTGTTTGAAACTGACTTCCAAGTGTATATGTAAGAATATGGATATTTGACTCTAGTATTGTGAATTGCTTTTTAGGTAATATTTTTTAATCTATTACTTAGCATATAATTATATTTTTGCATGTAACTATTTAAGGCAGTGGTTTGATTAACATATCTGGATAAGTTTAATACTTGTCATCTTTTTTATTAATGAGAAGCCCAGGGTTTTTTCAGATTAATTAGCATATGTAATTTTTCTCTTGAAAACTATGTTTATAGTAATTTTATTACTTAAGTTTATCAAGAATTGATTAGAAGCTTGCATTACAATGACTTTCAAAGAGTCTTTTAAAAAATAATACTCTTGCTATCAAAATGCTCATTACTCATAGTGCCTGAGCTCTGTTTGATTAAAGATTCTCCCATGAGCGTGACTCAGTTTGTGTCCTATAAAGCCAATGAGAGCTAAATAATGACATGGAGATTAACAGTGTGGTGTACTTTGACATATGCATAGCTTTAATTGCATATTCAAGGTCACATGAATTACCAATCCGACTAATTTCTTTTACACGGTATAGGCAAAACTATGCATCAATTGCATATGGATAACAATGTTCATTGGAATGTATGTTAAAACTCTTAAGTCACAACATTTTCCATGAAAATAAACTTTGAAACATATGAAGAACCCATTAGAGAACAAGAGTCTTTGTCCAAATCATTTTAAAGCATTCTTATATGGAATGTATCTTTTTCATAAAGCATAACATATACTTTAAGTAAAAATGTATTTATAATGAAAAACAAAAGTAGTTATAATTTCACTTGATAATTCAAATTACATTTTTGATTAATCTCATCCTTTCCTGTTCCTCACTAGATGGAGAACTAAGTTTAAGTCAGTGGCTTTCTCCTTTGGACCAAATGCCAGAAATGTCAGGAAAAGATCACAAATATCTGGAAAGAAAAATTCAGATCAAAAGAAGATGAAAACATAATGATATTATATAGTTTGAGGCAAAAATAGAATCAGGAAAAATGTGAGTGTAATAAATTAGGAATAAATAATAGTGGCAGAGACTACAGCTCATTTATAAGGTTAGTATAACCTTGATTCCAAAGTTTGTTGATAGGAATAATTCAATAAATGAAAATTAATTTTTCTTATAAATAAGATAGCAAAAAATCTAAATATAGCATTATTCAAGCAAGTATTTCAATGTATTAAGACATAATTAATCATGTCCAAATAGTTTATTCCAAAAATATAAGGATGATATAACTTTATAAAAAATCAATTAACAAAATCTGCCTTATTTTGACTAATGAAGAAAAGTTATATATAGAAATTAAATATAACGGCAACAGGAGCTTTTTTGACATCTACACCTATGTACAATACAATTTCTTGGAATATCAGAATGAGACAAGAAATCTTTTAGCCTGTAAAAATTATTTTACTAAAACCTATAGCAAATAAATTCATAATATAATTCTAAACTTTAGAAGCATTTCTTTAAGTTTGAAACAAAAACAAACATCCATCATATGTGCTACTACTCAACTTTAAACTAAAGTTCTGGCCAAGGCAATTACATAGGAAAAAATAAATAACATACATAGAAATAATAAGTAAATTAACACAAAGTTCAGAAAGATGGCCAGATATAAGGTCAATAAGAACAAGCAGCAGTTTTTCCCTATAATGGAACAGGCAGTTATAAAATAGACAAGAAGATGCCGTTAGGTGAAATTTATAATCATCACAAAAAATAAAATGTACATAGGAATTAATAATCACATAATATGCATTATATATGCATAAAAGCTTATGTAGATAATTTCAAAATATTTTTTATAAAGCACAAAAAAGATGTGTATTGATGACATGTATAGTCTATCAACTGATTGAAAATTTGAACACTATTAATATATAATTTTCACACTAATTTGTAAAGTTTATGTATTCTGT
>RJWJ010045068.1:0-11899 GCA_004363605.1 Indri indri
TCTTCAGGATAAATTTCTGAAACAAGGATTGCTGAATCAAAGGTAAATGAATATTTAATTTTGTTAGATACTGCCAAAATTCCCACCTCAGTGATTATAGGAATTGGAGATGTCAGCAAGCTCCCCAGGTGATTATTGTGCACAATAAAGTTGAAGAATCACTATTTTAGAGCATGGGCATTTACCTTTCTGAATGTTAATCCTCTTGCCAGAAAAATGCACCTGTAGGAATATATAATTGCTGGCATACCTGCCAATTCAGCTCTGCACAGCTGGTTGTTGATGGAACCCTTGAAGCTTATCCTGGTCAAGAAACCCTGGCCTAGAAACATCTGCAATTGCTAAAATACACATTTTGCCAACTGAATAAGGACAGTTGCTTCCCTTCATCAGCTTTATTTGGCCTCTTCAGACTTAACAACACTTACCTTGAGCTTAATACTGCATTTTTGCCTCAAACTAAATCAAGAAAGTTAGATAAAATCATATGAAGAAGCTATTGCTTTATAGAACTTTTGCCTTTTTTTTTTCTTTTTTCTTTTTTTTTCCGAAATGTATCTGCCCTTCACAACAAGGGCAGTGAACATTG
This sequence comes from Indri indri, assembly GCA_004363605.1. Taxonomy (NCBI): domain Eukaryota; kingdom Metazoa; phylum Chordata; class Mammalia; order Primates; family Indriidae; genus Indri; species Indri indri. The sequence continues at coordinate 590 of RJWJ010045068.1, forward strand.
AACAAAGAAATCTTTCTCTCTCTATGGTTTGATTTTTATCTATGTAATCATATGATTTTATCATCACTGCAATATGATTGCACATTGTGTTCCAACAGAATAATGAGATGTGTACATAAGTATAAACAATAAATAATATGAAAGAAAGCTATGCTGTAAAGTTTCATTTTTCTACATACTGTTTTCCTCCATTTAGTAAGAATTTGAAATAGAAATTGATAGTTCAGTTAACTAGTAATTAGCATAGCAGTGAACCAGATTTATTCAGCAGTCCACAACTTCATGGATACTTACCTTAGTCACTTCTGAGACAGCCATCTGTGTTATTGCAGTTCAGAAAAATGCCTTTACAAACCAATAGAACTTCCTTAACTGCAGAAATTAGGTTATACACCTTTGCATACGTCGAAGAACAGCTTTTGACTTCTGATATATTACATCAAATATTTTACTATTCCTCATGAATCAAGTATATTGAGCATGAGCTTTTGAGCACTGGCATCCTGCAAATTGACCCCTGAAGGAGTCTTAAGATAGCATTGCCCTTGGTCATGAAAAGTAATAGGACAAAACTGTAGACTACATTATTTGTATTAAATGGAATGACACCCCAAGGTCTTATAAGACAGGTAGACTCCTTGAGAAAAATCTGAAGACACAATAAAATATATTTTATAAAAATTAATATTATACTAGAATGTTGCTTCTTACTCATCCTTGACTCCACTCAATTAATTATCAAACTCAGACTCCAAAATATGTATTGAATCTCTCTCCTCTTTTTTATTTCTACTTCCCACATTAATGGATAACTACCAAACTGGTATCTTCCCTTTTAATTGCCCAACACTTACAGACTATCCTCCTCACAGGAGACAGTATTATATACTTAAAATTCAGGTTGATTATATAAATATCCTACTTTAAAGTAAACAAATAAGCAAAACTTTGCTAGGTTCCAGAATTAGATAATCTAAAATCTTTAGGAATATATCCAAGTTGTTATAATCTGATATCTATAAGTAAATTAAAGTCGATATTGAGGAAATGCCATTAAAAATGAAAATTGACCAGACACAGAAATAACCCCGAACTAATCACTACTTCTTAACCTTCTCCAAAGGGAACTACATGAAAAATGACAAGGCAAACGAACTGAATAAATTAATAATTTATTATTAGCTAATGGTTTGGATCTGAAGTAAAATTTCAGTGAGCTGTGCTAGTTAGTGAGGAAAACTTATTTTCCTGTGCCAGAATGGCCCTATCCATATGTTTTGCCTCTTTAACCTAATTTTATGTCTAAGTCTTAGATCTTATTATTCCAATATGAAGAAACCAGTCCACAGCTCACCAAAAGCCAGATTAAAAAATTATATGTATATAACACACACACATGGATATTAATACATATTTAAAAGATAGATATATGTGGAGAGAGAGGAAAACCTTAATATAAGCAGACATGGCTAGGGCCTAAGTACATAATGTTGAATAAAGCAGATACAGCCTCTATATTCTTGGAGGTTATTGCCTACTTAATAGACAAATTTTAAATATGTCCTTAAGTATTTGTGTGTGTATCTGATTTATGACAGTAAAATAAAGAGAGGTGTTTTTTAAAAAAAACAAAAAAACGAAACAACAGAATACCAGGAGATTGTATCAGGTAGAACTAATTGTTATTGGAAAAGCAGGAAGGATCTTTCACAGGAATTGACATTTAAGTAGAAAACTAAAGCCAAGGTTGGAATAGCATAACAGGCATTACTTTTCACGCTGAGGAACAGGATATACGAAGTGCAGAAAGGGAGAAAATGCTTGGATTGCTAAAGGGTGGAAAGATGGCCAAGGTATTAGAAACATCAGTGGATACCACTAGCTGCCCAAGGTGTTAGATGTGGGGAAAGATACCACTAGCTGAAATTGGAGAGGTAGACGGAAACCAAATCATGCTCAACATTGTTGGTATATAAGGTTTTATTCTGATTATCATCAGCAACTATAGGATATGTTTAAAATCTGTCTATTAACTAAAGTATAACCTCCAAGAGGACAGAGGCTGTATCTGCTTTGTTCTGCATTGTATGGTTAGAGCCTAGCCATGTTCCTGCTCATACTAAGTTCTCTCTTTTTCTCACTCTCTTTCTTTCCATATGTTTTTATATAGATAGATACATACATAGGTACATGCATATATGTATATATACACACACAAATATATGTTAGGCTTATGTAAATAAGGGTGCTGAATGGGTTAGCCACATTGCCTGACATATCTAATACATGTTCACTTTTGGAGACAATGTTTTCAGAATATAGAGTAGCCAGCTAACAGTGAGAGTCTGTATGTCAAGTTTAATTTCTGTGTGTTTATGTTTAAACTGAAAACCAAGTACAAGAGAGATTTTTCAAACAACAAAAGTGAAAACCACAAACAACTAAAATCAATAAATAACTGTCTTGAACAGTCTCAGCTAGATGGAGAAAATAGTTAAATTGTTTATCATCCACATGCTTTTAAGTAGCAGGAGCTAATAGAATTTGAATTTAAACCTCTTATTCCAAGACTCATTATTCTTTCAGATTTGCAATTCCATTTTAGAATTGCAATGCTGAATATTTAATATTCCTACTTTAATTCTGAATATACTTTAATTAGTCTATACGACATGGAAATTGCTTTCTAATTTAATTTTTGTATGTACAACGGAAGAAAAAAAGAAAGCATTACTATTGCTGTTATTTGGATAACACTAAGTTATTATAAAAACAAAAATAAAGAACGAAGTTGCCAATGTAATTCTTTCTAACGAAAATATGTATCATTTCCATGAAATGAAAAGAAATGTAATTATCTACATTAGCATGTGATCAATAAACATGGAAAGTAGCTAGGCCCTAATCAGAACAATGAATTTTAAACCTGGTAATATATACGGCAATAATATATAGTTTTATATCTCATACCCTTCTCATCTTGTCTTCATTTTGTATCTTATTATATAAAATACCTTGCTATGTAACCTCATTTTAAAAAATTTATTATGTAACCTCATTTTAAAGAAGTTAAAATGAATAATAAGTCATTTCATTTTGAGAACTTTTTGAAAATTTCTAAATTCTAACAATTAAATTATAGCCAAAATGTAAAATGTAAGGATGGTGACACAAAACCATGACTGACGGTGCATTTAAAGGACATGGACAGAACTCTGATGCATTTAAATTCCCATATGTCCTTTTGAATTAAAGTACAGAAGTATCATTTAAAATGGATATCACTGGCAAAGTGATTCTTATTTTTATCATTTAAAAAAATACAAGTTTTAAGATGTCAGTATGTGTAACAATTGCTTTGCTTTAAAGTGTAGGGATGATTGGAGCCATAACCCTGCAAGCACAGTGCTCTGTCACTGTCTACGAGTGCTCCCTTTGTGACTTTTGATTTATGTCAGGCAAGTTTACCAACAATACTCAAAGTTTCCTACTCCTCTCAACTGTATAAAACTTATATATCTATAGTAAAACAGGGATGCTCATCTAATTGACAAAGATGTCAGATAAAGTCAGTTTCCTTTATCTGACGAGATAAGGACTCCAAAATGGTAAACTCCTATTTGCTAGAGATACAGAATTGTAATAATGAACTGGATGAACAATTGAAAATGTGAAAGGAAGTTTCTTTTCCTTTATGATATAATAGGTAAACATCTTAGAAATAAAGACAGTTGTGGGAATGTTGTTTTATTTTAATTTCATATTAGTGGAAACTGAACAGGATGACATTCAAAAAATAGAACAGGAGACTAGCAATCCCAATTTAATTGTCCCTTTTTGCTGCATAGTAAAAAATAATTGATATCACAGGTAAGAACAAAAAGATAAAGAAAAAAATCAATATTACAATCCTGAGGGAATGGGGCAAAGGGTAGAATTAGGACTGATCTCTACAATCCAGTGTGAGTCTGACAGGCAGAGTGCTATATGAGGGCCCTGCTGTACTAGAGGCAGCATAGGACACTTGGATCCTGGTGGGAAGAGATACTAAAAAATAGACTGGGGACCCTGGAATATAAGAGAGTTAAGTGTTCAGAAAATATTGAATCAGATGGAATAAATGGGATCCCAAACCACCATCTGTAAGCCCTTCTTGTGAAACTTTGGGGTGGATCATAGACTTCCCTGTTGTTTCTAAACCCTGGGGTCAGTAACAATAAAGTGCAAAACTATTGTGTTTCAGTTCAAAAGGCATAATGCAATATAATTATGAGAAAAATCAGGCAAACCCTAAGTTGGAATATTCTTTAAAACAACTCATATCCATCCTTTAGAAATGTTAACATCATGAACGGCAAAGGAAGACTGAAGAACTGGTCAAGATTAAAGGAGTCTAGAGAGAAAAGACAATTAAATATAATGTATGATGTTGAATTGGATTCTGCATCAGAATTTTTTTTTTTTTTTTTTTTTTGCTATAAAGAAGATTATTGGTCCATGGGCAAATTTCGAATAAGGACTATATATTGTACATGTTGTTAAAAGCATTGATTGTGATAAATGCACTGTGGTTATTCAAAAGTATATTCTTGTCCTGAGGAAATGGATGCTGAAGTATTTAGGAGTAAAGAATCATGATGTCTTTAATTTACTCTTGTGTGGTTCAGTGAGTACATAAAATAACCAGTGGGGCAAAATTGGAACAAAATTAGAACTGGTGAATCTATGTGAAGGGAAGAGTAGATCTTCATTCTACTATTCTTAAAACTTTTCTATAAATTTGAGATTCTTTCCAAATAATGGTAAAGAAAAAAAAAGACATTACGTTCAACTTATGGCTCTGTCAATGGCTAACCAAATGGACTTTGAATCTGTTTCATCTGTGAAATAGAAGTAATTTGTTACTTCTATTTCACAGGGAAATTATAAGGATCAATAGGATAATGGGGTTCACAGAGCACTATTTACCTTTTCTAAGATTTGGAAAAATATTTTATAGGTAAGAATAGAATGATTTTCAATCCAGAAACACTTATATAACAAATGACATTTAGTTTGTTTTTTGATAATTAAAAACCTTAATTTGTGTTTAACGATTATAATACGACTATACCTCCATTAAAGAATGCTCTGGAAAGGAAGCTTTTCTATGTAACAGGAAATTTTAAAACAAAATTAAACACTACTAAAAACAAGCAAAGAAACATCTATATAATCATGTGACTATAGGTACTTAATGCTTGCAACTTTATGGCCATGGATGCTAATCCTTGAGAACGCCTCCATTTCTTGCATTTCAATTAAAAGTAAACAGAGTTCTTTTAGTCAGGATCTGAAATTGGAGAAGTTCTATTTAGTGTAAAGAACAACTTTTAAATCTTCTCAGGGCACCAGTTATTCTGCTATGCACTGGGAGTACAATGGCAAATTCTTTATTCTTTCTTCCAGTTCAGTGCCACTTCATATACTCAAAGTCACCTTATTTTCGTTTTTGTTTTTGTTTTTGTTTTTTGTTTTTGACTTTATACATGCATTAAAACAGCAAAATTTTAAATCATAGGTCAAAATCCATGAAAAACTTCTTGGAAGAATAATTTACATTTCCTGACCTCCTTAAGCGTCACCTGGTTCACTCTTCCTCCGTAACTAAACTTCTCAAACAGAAGTACCAAAAATCACTGGTACTTTAATAAATATCAAATTCAATGACATTTCCTTAGTCTACATCCCTATTCTTTGCTTTGTGAAGTGATTGACCCAGCCAGTCACTCCAGTTCTTCATCCCAAAGCTTATCTCTTTTAGATCTCCATGAATGTCTATGTTACCTGTAACCTCTGATCTCCTTTGATCCTATTTCTCTAATAGTATGCCTCCAAGATTCTTGTCTTGGAACTTCTCTTTTATTTCATGGAGGGAGAACACATCCAATTAAGTCATCTCAAGATGCCTTCAGAGAAGTGTCTGTCTCCAGACTCCTCTTTCCTCTTAAGCACCATGTAGACAGTTGCAATTGCCTGCTTCATATTGCTATCTATACATAGTCTACATGTATCATGTGATACATAATGTGCCAGAATTCTCCATGCCCAGATTCAAACTTTCTACACACAAGTTTGTTTTCACCTATGTGCAATGGACCAGTGAGAAAAGGAAAATAAAAAAAAGAGGCATTGTGATATTGTGTGAGAAAGAGAGCTCCACGTAACAAGAATAATGAGCACCATTCTACAGTAAGGAAGAGAGAAACTGTGTATTCCTTAAAGAAACGTAATTTGGGATAGCTATGAACAAATTGATTTACAAGTGAAGAAAGCAGAAATGCAGGATAGAAGGAAGCAGGAACAGAGAGAGAAAGAGAGAGAGAGAGAGAGTCAAGCATAGATTTGATGTTTAGCATGACAATAAAACACAGCACCATATGCCCTTTTATTTATTCTTCACTAGAATAGAAAGCTTTTCACCTGCGTATCACTTGAAAAAATCATTTTTAACTTATTGTGATAAACTTATCTTTCAAGAACATTTGGAGAAATGCATAGTCATAATAAAATCTGGCCTGCACTGTTATATAACAGTATGCACTAATGTTTAAAAACTAGTCAAAGCCTCCCACAGCAGAAAGAGCTAAATTAAAATTAAAGTTTAAATAATACTTTGTAACTTGAAAGATACCCCATACTGTTCAATAATGCAAGAATGTTGAGAAAAGTAACTAAAAACTAATTCACCAAGTTTGTATAATCAAATATTCTATACTCTAGGTAATCTTAATATTGCTTAGTCACTATAAATCAGATTATCCTTGAAATTGTATTTAAGTCAAGGCAAGATGGTCTTCTATTTACAAATGTAATTTAGTCTCATGAGTGGGTAATCTTGCTAAATATTGTCAAGTTAATTGAAATCGATTTGAGTTTACTAAACATAGTGAATACTAATCAAATATTAGGCGCTAAAATGTTGGAGGTACATTTAAACCTTTGACAGACACTGTTAATGCTGCATGGAAGGATTTTTTGTCTCAGAGGTCAACATTCTTTTTCAGCCTTTCTTCAAAATAAATATTAAGAGAAAATGAGGAGAAATTACCTGCTTTTCCTTTATGAAATTTTGTTATTTGGGAATATTTGGGAGATTTGGGATAGGCTTGGGTGTGGGATTATTAATGTTATATTTCCATTGCTACAAATAGCACATTTGCTTTTCCATCTGCTTAATTCCATTCCAGGTTTGCTATTGTCTGCTACTCATAGCATGATTAAGCTCCGCATAATAGCTTTTGTAAGAGACAAACATCACCAGGCAATTTGAAAAGTAGGTTGAAGATAAAGCCCGATAGCTCACATGCCCTGGCCTGGTGACTTGGCTCACTTCTGAAGCTTACACCAAATGTGGCGGATGTGCACTGGCTCTATGAGGCTTAAAGAAACATTTCTCTTAATACAAAAATAAACCCACCATAATCATTCATTTGGGGGGAATTTTACAGTTGTTGGTTAACCTGCTCCCTTATGCCCTGCAATATTCATTAGCACATTTCTCTGTTTATGAGTGATATTATATGGAAATGGTTATGGGAAGCTAACAGATGTAATCACTGAAATAAATTGAAGGAAAAGTTCTGTTTTTTACAGATGGCTCCATCAAATATGCTTTTCCCCCCTTCACTTTAACATTTAGTTTTCTTTCAACAGAAAACTTTTCTTTACTGACTACGGGAATGTCGCCAAAGTGGAGAGATGTGACATGGATGGGATGAACAGAACAAGGATAATTGATTCAAAGACAGAGCAGCCAGCTGCACTGGCACTAGACCTAGTCAACAAATTGGTTTACTGGGTAGATCTTTACTTGGACTACGTGGGAGTAGTGGACTATCAAGGGAAAAATAGACATACTATCATTCAAGGCAGACAAGTAAGTACAATTTTGTTAGAAAATGCAGATAAAGTAAAAAATGAAGGGCATACTATGATGAAGAAGACCAAAATTTGCAATGTTGAAAATTTCTCATGAAGTCAAGCTGCAATGGGTCATAAAAATTACAGTGCATTTTCTATATTGGAGAATTTTTTCGCAGTGCTATTATGACATTAGAAATGTCTCTTGCTCCATCTCCTTCTGTTAAAAACAGAGTAAACACACAAAAACAACAAAGACAAAAATGCTATACTAGCAAGAAAGAAAAGTATTAAAATAAGACAGATGTTATGACCCACTTACTAAAAGCTAATATAAGTAGTTTATTCCTAAGGAGCTGAACTATCATTGGTCTCATGTGGCAGTGGAAATTTTTTGCTAACCGAAACAAATACTTGTTCACAAAAGTATCTTTATTATTTTAATAGGTTCCATTAAATTTTGCTTTCTTATGTATTTAAGTACTTCCCAAAATGAGAATTCTGTGAGTCATCAAGTCAAAATTCTTTCCACTTGTGTTAGTTTTTACCTTGTTGAATTACAAGGTTTTTCAAGCAACTTTCAGTGAATATCTAAAAGACATCTTTAAGTAGAAATAAGCTGTGATCACTGGTTGCACTAATTTCATGTGGGATTCCTAGTCTGTGGAGCTGAACTATATAAATCTCTTTTGTTTCTTTTTCAATGCAAGACAGGTATATTTGTAATTATCTCTTAAAGTTACTTTTCTTTTCTAATCAGCTTTTAAAATGAAATCCTTTCTCCTTGAGAGATAAACAAATGCACTAATCTGAGTGGTTAAAAAAAGTAGACTGTCCAGTGTTAAACAAAGGTGGAGCCAGTTATTTCTCTATCACCTTCAACTGTTCAATAAAGCTTGATTTCTTTGTCAGGCCTTAGTTATGACCTTTAGAGGGCCTGATCTGCAAGGTGATGGACTTTCTTTTACAGTATTTGAAATTTTAAAAATTAAACCTTGGTAACAAAGGTAAGGAATTCAAATGATTTTCCCCATGACTACTTTAAAAAGTTTTTTAATGTCTGAAGTTTTTAATTATCCTTTTTTTCTTCATTTCTTTTGCCTGTGTTTTGCTGGTTCCCTAAACATATGGTAAATCTGCCACTAAATAATCCAAAGTAGATACAGTTTTGAAGTGTTTGGGCTGTTGGCAGAATGGTTTACCTATGACTACAAGCTTCCCCCACTTCTGCAGGGGGTAGTTAGTGGAGGTACTTATTTTATGAGAAACAGACCTATTTGAAGGAAGATAGGGAGGTTGTGAGTGAAATTTTCTCTTTACTGTGTAAGCGTATTCTCTACTCTGACCAATTCCTTGATTTTTCTCCTGGGATGTGAATTAGCACTAACATAGACAACAATGTTCATGTGCCATAACCAGAGACTTCCAAATGGAAGCCCCCAAACATTACACGAGACATGCATAAGATTAATGGAAATGTAAGAGTTCAGCTTGCTTGTAGAAGAAAAGTATTCCCCAAGTCAAGATTGGGCCATAGGTATATCTATGGAACTATGCGGAAAATGCTATTAGGAAATACACACATGGCCACACGCACACATGAATGTGCACACGCATGTGCATGCTCACACCTGCACCCGGTTGCTTTGGAGTAACACATATATAAAAAAAGATTATTTGGCCTTTAACATGGAATAATTCTTTCCATTAATTCCTATCTTTTATTTCCAGTCTAGACATGAAGAAATGAGATATGACTCAAAAACAACATGTAAAAGCCAACCTTCTTTTACTCACATCTCATATGAGAGGATTAGAAAATAGTTGTAATGAGTCATATGTGCTAGGAAGATAACAAATCAAATGCTTTTGCTTAAACTACAGAATTGGTAAAATTTCCTAATTAAAATTAAAAATTTTGTGATTTCATTCTATAAGAATTTTTACCACATACTTTATCAAATTCTCTTAACTATAAATATGTATATACTAAAAGTGCATAATATAATTTCAAAGAGTAATGACAAATGCTTTTTCATCAAACCTCTACAGCAAATCAACTGACAACTCCACCATACCCTGGACCAGAACCACTTTAAATTAAGTGAAGGAATACCCAAAGGCAACATGCCTAGTATGTGCCTTTTTATCAGAAAATCATTGCACTCATTCTTCCTTCTGCTCTGCTGGAAGCTTTCCATGACTCTAAGATCTCCATTCCTCTCCACAATCTCTAAGAACTTTGCCACGGAGGACAGCGAGACTGTTAATTTAAGTGTATTGAGAGCAATAAACACCATCATTCTCAGAGCAAACAGCTCCATTTTCCATAAATTGGCTTTGGAAATAATGCAATTTCTGAATGAAATGTTGACATTTTACTCTCAATGATTGCAAATATGTGATTTTTTATATATTATTTTCTACACCAGAGCAAGTATTAGTGTAAACATAACTTTAGGCAAAAAATTGGTGTTTGAATTTATAAAACAAATTTTCAGAGGTGCTTTTTCATTAGTGTTTCTCATAGGCAGAGCTATACTTTTGCAGCTTCTACATATCCATGACTATGTGAACAAGTAGTCCATAAAAATACCTCTAATTGTATATAACAGCATATTATTAAAAATATGATTGAAAGTCTGTTTCTCACTTGCCTTTGAAAAATAACTACTAAACATGTTTTCTTAATGAAACATGGATAAATTTCTCTCCCACACATTTGGAACTGATTTATCCATTATTGCACAATGCTTTCTTCTCCAGAAAAAAAATTTAAATTAATGAAATGTGGAATTCTTTGAGAGAAAGTAAATGATAATACCCTTGTGACTCTCCTACTATTGCCATTTTCCACACTAGTAAATAACAATCAGTTTTTCTTTCAACTTGAAAGCCGTATAATTAAAAATCATAGTTATTTTGACCCTCTTTATAGATCAGACATCTTTATGGTATAACCGTGTTTGAAGACTATTTGTATGCAACCAGTTCTGATAACTTCAATATCATAAGGATAAACCGATTTAATGGCACTAATATTCATTCATTAATTAAAATGGAAAATGCTCGAGGAATTCGAATTTATCAAAAAAGAACTCAACCAACAGGTAAGTTGCAAGACTTCTTTATAACCTTCACGATGGTAGATTGAATGGGGCTATAGTCCTTGTGCTTTTGTATGGTGTTAAAGTGAGTGAATCATAAATTCTGTTTTGACAGAAAAAGTGTGCATGTCTGCTTGTTAAATGGAATAGAGCTCCCCTCACAAGTCTAAATGACAAATTGTTCAGTTCCTAGTTAATCGTTTCTACAACCATAGAATTGAAATGATGGCTAGATTTGGATTCAGGAAGAAGCTTTCAATTGTGATGTATGTAGACAGGAAGCCCGGATGCTAAAAGTTTT
>RJWJ010045069.1:0-11902 GCA_004363605.1 Indri indri
AGACTCCCATTTCAGATGAATCTAAAATTAACATGTAGCATGAAGAAGAGGCAAATGAAATAAATATTTGATATCTTGGACCACTGAAATTTGGGGATTATTTGTTACAGTAGTATAACCTAGCCCAGGGATTGGTAACCTAAAATGTATAGGCCTATACACCTCTTTTTGTAAATTAAATGTTATTGGAGCACAGCCACAGACATTCATTTCCGTAACATCTATGGATGCTCTTGTACTACCACAGCAATACTGAATAGTTGTGGCAGGTACTGTATGGGCCACACAGCCTAAACCTGAAACATCTTTCTCTTTAAGAAAATGTTTGCTAACCTCCGACCTAGCCTTGAACTCTATACTAAAGAAATAGAGAAAACAAAAACTACCAAAAAAGTCTTATGAAAGTCACAGCAGGTGATATTTAAGAAGAAAGTAAAAGAAATATTGCAGTGAATAATGGCAGATAATTTTCTTAAATGAAAAATAAAAAGATGGTAATTCATTGAGATTTCTGTTTCTCTTTTTGACAGAGTAGGTTGCAGCAGACCAGTATTTCTAATGGGAAAAAATTATAAAATCAATATGAAATTTTAAAAAATTTGTTTGAAGACATCATAGAACTGCTAAGAAAACAAGAATTAAGGGGCTAAGATCCCAGAAAGAAGGAAATGATAGAATGGTATGCCTATGTTTCGTGAGTGCTTCAGCCTTCAAGAAATTTTCAAATTTTTGATGTCAGTTCAGACAGAAGGCCACTGTTAAGACATAAATTAACTAGAAAAATAATTGGAACTCATCAGAGTAGAGAGGCAAACATAGCTGTTTGAGGCTGTCAAATAATCCAAAGAATGTCGGCTTAAATGTATTAATAATTAAGTAGACTCCAAGACAAAAAATACTGCTAAAAAGGGTGGTTACATAATAACAAATGGGTCAATCTATTCTACAAAGATCATATAACATTTCCAAATTTTTATGTGTATAAAATGTTTTGAGATATGTAAAATAAAAATTAAAAGAACTAAAATGAGAAATAGACAATTTCATAATTATAGTAGGAGATATTAACATAATAACTGATAGAACAAATAAATAAGAAGTTACCAAGGATATGGAGAATCCATAGATGATTTATGAACTTTGACTTAATTGACACATGTAGAACCTGATTACACTGAATGATAGCATTTATCAAAAATAATCACATGTGAGGCCTTAAAGCAAGTTCAGCAAATTTCTAAGGAATGATTGTATTCAGAGTATGTTCTCTGGTCACAGTGGAATCAAGTTACAAATAAAAAACAAAAAGTAAACTCTCAGGTCTTTGGAAACAAAGATGCACTTCTAAATAAGACAAGGGTCAAAGAAATCACCCTAGATATTAGAAAATATTTTGAACTAAAAGTCAATGAAAATATGCCCTATTAAAACGTGTGATGAAATTAAATCTGTTTAAATGAGAAATAATCTAAATAAAATATAATTTTAAATGAATGTAATGTTAAAAGCAATTCTCAAAAACCAATAACCTAGGTATCCAGCTCAAGAAGCCAGGAAAAAATAGCCAATTAAACCCAAATAAAGTTAAAGCAATGAAATAATAAAAAATAATATAGACTAATGGAATACAAAACAAGTTTACAATGGAAAACATGCATAAAATCAAATAAAGATTTGTGAAAGACAAATTTATAGAATTCAACCAAGAGTTTAACAAAATAGCAGGAATAGGAGAAGGGACATCATCATAAATTTTACAAATACAAGAAGAAGAAAAGAAGAAGGAAAATGTCACGTAAGTAGGATAAAAAAGCAGTAACCAAAAAGAAAAAAATTTGTATAAGTTAAACTCAATTAAAATCAAGAAATTTTGTTTATTATTAGAAACCACTGGAGTATGAAAAGGAAAGTCAGAGTAAAATATATCTGCAATACAGAAATCCAACAAAGGATCTGTGAAGAATACATAAAAAGGTATTCACATAACTAATGAAAGAAAACATAGCTAATCCAATTAAAATTGGACAAAAGACTTGCAGGAGCAATTCACAAAAGAGGACATCAAAATGTTTAATGAACATATGAAAATGTGTTCAACATCATTAATCATCAAGGAAATGTAAATAAAAAACACAATGTAATACCACTACACACTCCCTAAAGAAATGGGAAAAAAACCCAAAAACCATCTAAGCAGGGTTGAGAGTAGAATGAGGTAGAGGAGGTGTGTCTGCGGCACACTTACTCTCAAACTTGATGAAATGCAGAGTTCTGCACAAATCTGAAAGTTGGTGCCTCTGTAAATTTTGTGCCCTAGACATCTAATTCCTAAGGAGACAGGCTCTCAGGTTCGTGCAAGTGATGCTAGGTAAAAAAGTCAAGGAGAATGAGCAACTTCATAGATTTTTTACCTTCACTGCCTCACTTGCTACACGGTACTCCTGGATCTGATTTTGAGTGTTAGCAAGAACTAAAAATAAAACCCCAAGCTCCCCAACTAACTGAAAGGACACTTCTTGGCCAACAGAACCCCAGAGAAACCTTAAAATCTGAGTTCCCAACCATGATGGGATGAGCGGTCAGACATGCCTTGTTATATCTTCTACCTTTGGGGATTTGGACACAACTGGCCGGCATTAATGTTGAAGTAGAGATCATAAGACTGACAGAACTGACTCTTTGTGGCAATAAGATACCAAATTCTAAACAGGACTTAAGGCCATGGCAGGCAGGGGTTAAGCCATGCACCCCTATACTTAAAAAATAAATTGTGTTATAACTGCCACACGTTTTTCCCTTTTCTCTGCCAGCTAAACAAGCACTGGCCTCTAGATAAGCAATATTGACATAAATGCAGCTCATCCACCATGAGACACTGGCTAACTGAGCTCCTGTTCCACAAGCTGTAACTACAGTTTTGATTGTACAAGAGACTGATTTCAGTAACTTTCTCCCAAGAAGACCATCGGCCATGGACTGGTTCTGGCTGGCTTATGGAGGCTGCACACTTAAGTGCCTTCATGTCCCTGCTTTGCTTTTTGAAATACAGGGCCTAATATATTTAAATGTTAAGCCTCAATCCCACAGTGAACACTGGGTGTACATAACATGCATGCTTGCTTATCGTGCATGCATTAGAAGCCCCTTTGCAAATATTCATAGCTCCTCCTATGACCTGCTGAATGTATACTTGGCCAATGCATTCCCCATAAATCCCTGTTCTACCCTCCCCTCCCTCAGAGTGCTTGCCTTTTGGTCTTTGCCAGAGTCTATGCTTCCAAGCCTTGCAAGAAATTATTATTACAGCTTGCAACCCACCTTTTAGGCTATAATCCTTTATAATCCTTTATGTAGATGTCCTGACTTTTTAAGTTGACATTGGTGAAGATAAGAAGATATTAATAACAGAAGTATTAATGATTGACCACTTTGATACAGTTTGGCAACAACTCACATAGTGTAAGAATCCTACAAAAATATACTCCATTTCTCCTCTCTGGGACCTTGTTCTATGGCTGCCATACATTTTATTGCTACATATTTTATGAACCCCACAATTCTAATTATTATTTTTGCTTTAAGATTTGTGCAAATGATGTATGTATGTTTATTCCAGTAAATGTTTACTAAAAAGGAAAGTTTCAATATCACATATATCTAAACTTAAAATACATGTTATTAAATGTCCATTGCAGTTAAAATTTTTAAAAATGTCTTAAACACAATTAGCAAATACTTAAAAGTGAATCACAGAATCACAATAAAAACCCTACTGGTTAAAATGAGTGGATTGCTAACAAAATAGTACTTAGTGGGAAATGTGCAACTCTAACTACCTTTATCAGAAAACAAATAAGCTCTTAAAGAAAGGAACAAAGAATTCAACTCAAGAGGGGAGAAGCAGAAATGAGTAAATCTAAATGAAAAAGCAGAAACAAATGATGAACATATGAGAAAAGATGAACAAAATATAAAAAGAGAAAAAAAATGTGAAAATAAAACTAAAGCTTAGTTTGCAAAAAGAAAAAATAGACAAACCTCTGACAAGTATAATTAAGAAAAAGAAAGATTAAAATGACTACTGAATATAAAGTAGCTATAATGATAAAATTAACAGAGGTTTCTAAAGTGTTGAAAAGGTACTATGAAATATACATGATTAAATGCATAAAATTATATGAAATGAATTAATTTCTGAAAATATATTAACAACCAGATTTTGAAGAGGAAAATTTAAAAATCAATTAGACTATATTTTAATATATTTAAATGGAATTCTGAGCCTTCTCTCATATAAGAAAGGTTTTAGAAAATACAACTTTATAAAAACATGTAAAAAATTAAAATTTAATAATATATGTTATTACAGATATGTAGAAACCAATACCTTCATGTATTGCTGGTGTGAGTAAGACATGAAGCTGTAGTTTTACGAAACAGTCTAGCATTTTCGAAATGAAATTAAGTACCCATATACAGTATGTGCCAAGTCTAGGTAAATAGATGAAAGCAGTTTGTAAGAAACCAGTCACAAGAATATCTCAAACAACATTGTTTACAGTAGCAAGAGATTGCAGACAATTAAAGCATCCATTCACTAGGAAAATAGAGAAGGAAAAAGTCATAAATGCTTTATTAGTTAGGGTTATCCAGAGAAACAAAATCAATATCTGTATCTATAGAAAGAGAGATTTGAAAAAATTGGCTCACACAATTGTGGAGGCTGGCAAGTCCAAATTCCATAGGGCAAGCCAGCAAGATGGAGATTCCAGTAAGAGTTTATGTTGCAGTCTTGGGTCCAAAGGCTGGTTTCAGATGTAACTTCGATGCTGCAGTCTGGAGGCAGAATTCCTTCATCTTTGGGAAACCTCCATCTTTGCTTTGCAACTGATTAGATGAGGTCCATCCACATCATGGAGGGCAATCTGCTTCACTTAAAGCCAACTGATTGTAAATGTTACTTACATCTAAAAAAAAAATACCTTTTCAGAAGCATCTAGACTAGTGTTTGACCAAACAACTGATCACCATTGTCTAGCCAAGTTGCCAAAGATCGCATATGCCAAAGATGCATCACTATTTTGCAACCAGAAGTAAAGAGCTACATTTTCATGGAGCAATGTGGTGATATCTTAAAAACATTATTAGTGAAATAATCAAGAAACTGGGTAGAATGACAAATAATATTTATATGAGTTAAATACATGCAGCACACAACACAGTACACATACACGTATACACAAAATGGATTAAAATGGGATAGATGATTTAAAATAAAGTAGATGTTTAGAAGGAAGGATGCAAAGGTACTGGAATACAAGAAGGGGAAAAAAGACATGAAACATTAGAAGTGCTATACATGGTGTGATGATAAGGGCAACTATTATTTAGGAACCACGCAGTATGATTGCCTCAATCTGTGCTTGTGGAATCTAAAATCAAGTTTAATACCTTAATTCAATACACAGGCAAACTATTTTAAAATTTTTATTAAATATTTTATGACACATTGAAGTTAAAAGACAATTAGTGAATCTTGCAAACATATCTATTAAGATTGTACAGGAATTTTCACTCTTTAAGGTTGAGATTAGCCATCACCTCTGTCGTTGCATTGTAGCGAGGGTCATAGCCCCTAACACAGAAGAAAAAATTTAAATACAATGTATAATGATTGGAAGAAAGTTAAAAAATTCTCATTTTTCTCAATGATAGATGTATGTTTACAAAGAAAAATCTAAAGGAATCCATACAAAAATATTTAAACATAGTGGAAGAATTTAGCAAAATTGCTGGATTCATATGTAATATAAAATTTCAATATATATGAAGTAATTATATTTCTATGTAGCAGCAAACAATAAAATATATAATGAAAATGATTACAGTATCCTTAATATATTTAATAAAAATATGAATGATCTTTCAGAGTAAAAATATAAAATAAAAAATAAATTTAAAGGGCCTTTAAAAACTCAAAACAAATGTAGATCTATTGCATAATAAGTAAGAAAAGTCAATATAACAAACTGTCAATTCTTGCCACATTAATTCATAAATTAAATGTCAATTCAATAAAAATGTTGAAATTTTTTTTCTTAGAATTTAAGATCATAATCCAAAAACTTATGTGGAGGAATAAAAAATTAGGCACATCAAGTATAATTTTGGGGGGAAAAAGCTTAAAAGGTGGTGAGTCGGGCCTTCCTGTGCATTGTAGGATGTCCAGCAGCAGCCCTGGCTTCTACCCCCACAGGTGTGATGATCGAAGTGTCTCCAGACCGCCAAATGCCCCCTGGAAGGAAAACCTCCCCAGGCTGAGAACCATTGAGATAAGAAATTAAAACTATTTGGTACTGGCATAGGTATAGACAAGTAGCATAATTACAGGGAGGAAGAAAGAAGAATCAGACCTACATTCATGGACATTTGGCATATATAAAAGTGCGAGTATAAATTAATGGAGAAAAGTTTGATAAAAGGTCCTGTAACAATTAGCTGTTTAGAGAAAGTGATTAATCAAATAGCTTTCTACACTATACACAAAATAAATTTCTTTATCAAAAAACTAAATGTAAAGACCTGATTGCAACATTAAAGCAGTACACAAACTTTTACCAGCATTTTAATTTCTAAAAATCGATCCTAGAAAAACTTCACACATATATTCAAAGAGATATTCATTTTGGCACAGTTTTTAATAGCAAAAGCATGCAAACAATTTTACTATCCATAATTACGATAAATAAGCTTTATTTTTAATTCAGTGGAATACTATGTGTCTGTTAAAATGAATTAACTGGATTTTAAAATGTCAGTATGAATAAACCTCAGAAATATAATGCCAAAGAAAGGAAGGAAATTGCAAAGTCTACTTATGGTAAGATAGCAAATATTTAAAATGTTAAAACACTCAAAACAATACATAATTGTTTATAGTTGTATACAAATGTATTAAGTATATAGATCCCTGAGAGGGAACAGCAAAAGGATGATGTGAAATTTTAATTACGAATGTGCCCAAATCTGTAGTTTAAAAAAAAAGAATTCTGAAGCAAATGTCACAAAATTTTAGTATCTGTTAATATTTGTTCATCAGACATAAAATAAATCTTCTTTTTGCTTTATATTTCTATATGTAGAAGTGTGCTCATAATAAAAATATAAGGCGTTACTGGTTGTTTCTGTCCCCTTGATTAAATCTATTTTTAATGTTCAGGAATAAAATTAAACCTACTTATAAATATAAAAATACAATAAATACAATTAAAATGGATAGTTCAAAGGCTAGTCATGTACCTAGGAGCTCAAATGCATGCCTTACATTTGCATTCTTCCCCTAAAAATGTGTCCCTGCACGGGAGATGGTATGTTCCTGGTTTTACCACAAGTGGCTCCTCATTTCCTGATACAGACTGCCTTGCAATATGTACTTTTGCAGTGTGTATTTTCTCTTTCCTACTTTGAAGAGTTTTTGCTTATGAGATCATCATTACAACACACACACATTCAAAGCCTTTTTTTGTTTTCAGCAGAGATGAATTAAAACTTAAGCTCCCTATTTCAGAGAATGGATAAGCCAAAAACTCTATTTTTCTTCTTGTTTATTAATGAGCTTTTCCCTCTTCTCTTCCTCCTCACTCTTTCCTTCTTTTTCTCACCTCAACACATTCATCTCTGTGCTCATTTGCTTTAATGCCCTTTTACCGGCCTTATCATTTTCATCCGAAGCCAAAATAATGATGCACGTTATTCTTATCTGAGTCTCTCCCCACTTCTCTACTCCCAGGTCAGACTTAGCTTAACAAGTGGACCATTGATTGGATGTTTCCAGAGACACACTGGGTCTTTATTGCTCTGTTCATTTGTCTTTTGTGGGAAATGGGATTAGCTCTTCTTAAATCGTGTCATCCATGAAGACATACAAGAACTCTTTTAAAGTTTTAGAAGAAATATAGAGTGGATAATATTTTGAAATATTTTTTAAAAATTCAACTGAAGTCCTACTTCTTTAACCCTTCTATGCTGAATTAAAAACAAAAGAACACATAATAAAAAATAGAGGGTACTATTTTTCTTGCATTCTACACAGTCTGACTCAGTACCTTCTTAGTCATTAAGCTGATTCAGACACAGGACTGGAATTGATGTCTGTTAGTTTTTTTCTATTAGAGAGCCACTGCTAGATCTTACATCCACTCAAGCCTCTTATCACTCTATTTCATAGCTTCTGTTTCCTTGTATTACCTACCCACTCAGATCTATAAACTGTAGGTAACCCCATATTATTAAGAAATATGGATTATCTAGTCAAAATGAACCAAATCTACTACTTTCCCTTTATTTCCAAGGGGCACAGATGAGATTCAAGAAGAGATTGACACAAAAGAGAGTCATTGTAAAAATGTCAAAAGATTAGTGTTGTCAAGGATGTGGGGAAAACAGAACTCTATGCACTTGGTAAAAATGTACATTAGTGCAGCTATTATGAAAAGCAGTATGCAGTTTCCATAAGAAATTAAAAATAGAACTACCATATCATCCAGCAGTCCCGCTACTGGGTACATATCCAAAAAAGTAAATGAACATCTCAAAGAGACATCTGAACTCCGTGTCTGTCCCAGCGTTAGTCACAACAGCCAAGATATGAAACCAATCTAAGTATCTCTCAGTAAATGGAGATATATATATGTGTGTATATATGTATATATATATCATAATATCATTCAGCCATAAAAAAGGAAATCCTTCCATTTGTAATAACATGGATGATATTAAACTGGAAGATATTAAGCTAAATGAAATAAGCTAGACAGAAACACGCTGCATAATCTCACTTATATGTAGAATCTGAAAAAGTCAAACTCGTAGAAACATACAGTAGAATGGTGGCTGCCAGGAGCTGATGAGGGAGGCAGTGGAAAATGAGGAAATGTTGGTCGAAGAGTACAAACTTTTAGTTATAAGATGAATTAGTGCTAGAGACCTAATGTACAGTATGGTAGCTGTATTTAATAATATTCTATTGTATACTTGAAATTGGCTAGAAGACTAGATTTCAAGTATTCTCACCACACGCCCACAGACACACACGCACACAGTAACCATGTGAGGTGATTGGTATGTTAATTAGCTTGATTGTGGCAATCATTTCTCAATATATACCTATATCGAATTATGTTGTACATCTTAAATACACACAATTTTTGTCAGTCATAACTTAATAAAGCTAGAAATAAAAAGAGTCATTGCTGTAACCTCTGTTATGAGTAATTCTGAATCTACACAGGCTTCAGGGCCTTCTCTCTCTCACTAGAAAGCAAAAAAAGCCAACGAGGGTCCACACTGTAACTCTACTATATGATTCCTGAAAAACTGGTCAGAAATGGTGAACCTATCACCATGGAGACTAAGATAGTCTGGATTCAGCAACCCTGGAGAGGACAGTGAAGGCCATAGAACAGCCAGTACTGTTTAGAAGGGCACGAAATCAACTCGTTATTGTAACGTCCGAAAAGCCTGGATGTGAGGATAAATCATCATTTCTCCCCCAAAAGCACTAAACAAATCTGTTGTGATGTATTGGCGAGTCCTTATTTGCAGTCATATGATGTTACCATTTTCTATTACAAATTGCAAATTCAATTCTCAAATTCAATTATCCTGGAGACGGCTAACCAATAAGCTTAGAAGCGTTTGAAAAGAAAAACAACTTGCACCCAGGTTTATAAATACATGTGTAGATACAAAAATGTTAAACATAAGCCTCAGCAAAATTAAAAATGAACAGTTTCCAGGTCTAGACTGGTGTAGCAGTGGGAGAGAGAATTTTTGGTGGTGAGATATAAGAGACTCCTGGATTTGCGTGTCTCTGGAATAGAATTTCCAAATGATGCTATGGAGGGACAAATTATTTATGACCATTCACAAAGCATACTAAGACATCTAAGATTCCAAAAATTCTTAAAGAAATCTCTTCTTACTTTGTTTAGCTAGCATTCCCCATATTTGCTTCACCATAAAACACTTTTCTTAAGAATCTTTATTAATAGTTCTCGGAACTTGTTTCACAAAGCTCACTTAGGGAAACAGTGATAAGAATAAATAGATTTAAGGTTGTGGAGGTCATGTCATTGAAGATACGCGTCACGTCTCAAAATATTCTCTTTCCATGAAAAGCCACTAACATTTACAAAACATATTTTGAAGCAGGCCTATTAAGGACCTTGCTGTTCAAAGTGTGGTTCTGGGAACAGCAACAGTGACAACTCTTTGGAGCTTATTAGAAGTGTGGAAACTCTGGTTCTGCCCCAGAGCTTTTGAATGAGAATCTTGCATCATGTGAAAGATCCCCAGGTGATTCCTGTACACAGAAAGTTTGAGGAAGATCATTTTAGGAGACTCATACTTTTAAAGTATATGGACTTCACACATTTCTGCATGCATATTGAAAATGCAAACTAGAATCACATAATTAAGGTTAATGGCATTTATCTTTTAAAATTTGAGTACTGAACAATTAATTGCAAAGCATTAAAAATTACATTAAAATATCATGTAATCCTTTAATACATGACCAGTTTGAATGAACACATATCAGCATCAGGTCTGGATCAAAATAAGTGGGTCAGAATATATTAGGAAATCAGAATGACAAAAACTTTGGGGAAATTGGAGCCAAGCCACACTCTCATCTGGTTAGGACTTACGACATTTTCTAGTGAGAAGAAAAAGTCATTTAATAGCATACGGGCACTATTGTTTCTGACACATTATATACAGAATCCTTATTTTATTTGCATTCTTCTAAGAAGGCCACATGTCATTTAGAAATATTCTATTTGAAAATATCTATCTTAACATGTATTCACTCACTGGTTAATTATACCATTTTATAAATGCCGTCTTTGGATCAGGATTGTCCTCAGATTGAAAAGACATAAACTTTCCAATCAAACGGCACACAATCTAGTATATTAGTTGGATTATAAACAATCTACCATGTGGAAAGCATGCATACTGCAAAGTTACAGCCAGAAGTTTCATAAGTAGGAAACATACATGACAAATATTAGGTGTCAGAGTATGATGAAGCATCTAGAAAAAGCCCCATCTTATTATTTAATCTGTGCATTCTCACATCACTGAGAGTTAGTGGAGAATCAGTGCAGTAGAGGGTGGAGTAAGAAACTCCCTCTCTCTCCCAAAGTGTCTGTGTTAGTCCTTTTTGAGTTACTGCCTTTCTCATTGAACCACTGTTCAATGATTTTCTGAACAATGGTTCTCTGAAGACAGTAGCTTCCTAGTGGACGAGTGTCTGATTTTTCCCAGCACTACCTAGTGCAGAGCTGGGCTCAGAGTTCATACTTGTAAAGCCAGAGATAAGAGATCTTGGAGAAAAAATTATAAATGATTATAAGGGTAAAACATTGGCATAATTTAAGAATAGAAAGCCAGCTTTTCAAGCAATCAGACTAATGGAAGATCTGAGCCAGGAAGCTTTGTGCGTGTGTGTGTATGTGTGTGTGTGTGTGTGTGTGTTGCTTCAAACAATTTGGAAGATTCAGTGTTATTACACTAATTTTACAGTTGAGGGAAGTTATACTCGGAGAGGTTAAGTTCATAGCTAGTCAGTGGCCAAATTAGGAATTAAACCTACCTCTGTCTGACTGTAAAGCTAGCATTCTTAATCACTCTGTTGCAAGGATTCTTAAATTCAGCACTATTGGCATGTGGGGCAGGATAATTATTTGTTGTGAGGGGTCACGCTGTGTATTGCAGGATGTTTAGAAGTGTCCCTGACCTCTACCCACTAGATGTGAGAAGCTCCAACTCCACCCCCAGTTGTGATAACCAAAAATGCATCCAGACATGGCCAAATGTCCCCTGGGGGAAAATCATC
>RJWJ010045070.1:0-11920 GCA_004363605.1 Indri indri
GACCCTTCCCCCAGGTCAGGGCACACTGGCTCAGTCTGAACTGTTAATAAGGTAGTGGCCCCTTCTCTCCTCCTTGTCCCTGGGGGGAAGATGGTGAATGGGTCTCCCCTGGGTGGATGTTTTTTATTGGGTTTTAGAAATGAAACCCCAGGGGTTGGGTTCCTCTCCTGGTGTGAGGTGGCGCCCCCATCTTCCCCTCACTGGCTTCATGCTCTCTTTACCTGCAAGGCGGAAGAGTTCTATGTCTGCATCCATGCCACCCGAGAAGGGGACTACGTCCTGTTCCACCACGAAGGAGGGGTGGACGTGGGTGACGTGGATGCCAAAGCCCAGAAGTTGCTTGTTGGTGTGGATGAGAAGCTGAATCCTGAGGACATCAAGAAACACCTGCTGGCCCACGCCCCTGAAGATAAGAAAGAGTTGAGTGAGAGGGGTGGAAGCCCCGGGGTGGCAGTGGGAATGGGCACAGAGCAGAGAGAGCAGGGTGGGCTTCCTGTGTTGGGGGGAGCAGGCGGCAGGCATAGCCCTTGTCCTGAGGAAGACAGCTGGGTGCAGAGCGGGGACTGGCGCAGACTCAGACTGAAATATGCCGCCAGCGTCCCTCACCTCCTTGCCCCTGTCTGTCTGGGGCCTCCTGCTCCAGCGTCGGGCCTGACAGTTCTTTCCGCCTCGGTGGCTGAAGAGCGATGTCCAGGGAGCGAGGTTTGCAGAAGAGAGCGGGGGCCAGCAGGGCGCGTGTCGGGAAGTGGAGCTGTCAGTGGCGGTGAAAGATGGCTTCGGGCAGCTGCGGTGCCGCTAAGTCCACTTCCTGACAGATGGCTGTCCCTCTCTCCCTCCCCCTTTAGAATCCTGGCCAGTTTTATCTCCGGCCTCTTCAATTTCTATGAGGACCTGTACTTCACCTACCTTGAGATCAACCCTCTCGGTAACTGTCCCTGCTGGGGTGGGGTGGGGCAAGGGTTGGTTATAATGGGGTCCCAGTGCCTGGGGTAACCCTGGCCTTGGCATTCAGAGATCCAGACCCGCACTTGCCAGAGGGCAACAGGAGACCCGGGTGCGGGAGCAGAGGCGCCTCCAAGCTCATTGAGTGCCAGCTCCTGTTTCTGACCTCTCAGGAGGCTGTAGTTCTTCCTCTTCTAACCAACTCTGACCACTCTTTGGTCTGAACTTGTTCTGAGATGAGGAAGTCCTGGTTTGGATCTGTGTACTGTTGCTGTGTCTGCCACTGGGTTAGGTGTCCTACCAGGAGTTGGGCCACCTCTGTCCGACCCCTCTGCCCTTCTTTCTTCTGGGTGCACTCGGCAGCCTCACCCTCCCCTCCCTCTCCGGGAGTTAGTCATTGACCCCCAATCCAGGAAAGAGCTTGGACCAAGCCTCTCGGGCTCCGAAGGAGGCAGGTGGTGCTGGGGGAGAGCAGCGTAGGCTGGCTGTGGCCAAGGCTTCTCAGGGCAAGGTCCAGGAAGCTGAGAAATCAAATCAGATTCCAGCTGAAGGTGCAAACCCCTTAATGGACCAGATGGCCTTGTGCTAACTTAATCAGTTAAATGACCCCGGGAGGAAAGGAAGATGGATGTCCAGTGAGGTAGCAGAAAATGAATCCTGCTGGCCTGGGGCCCAGTGCACCCCACGCCTCCCTCCACCTGCTGCTGGGGCTTCGCCTGGCCCGGCCCCAGGAAACCCAGATGGACACACCTAGGGGGGCTTTGACAGCAACTTGTACTTTAAACACTTTTTTTAATGGCTGAGCCACAGGTGGGCACATGGTTAGATATTTAAAGCAGGGAGTATGGCATTTTATGAAGATGTTTGAAAATTGCCATAGCAACTAACACAGACCTACCTTCCTGTCCTGTTACCTGTAGGTCAGGGACAGGGAAATGGCCTTGTAGAATTTGTTTTTCCTTTAATGGGGGAAAGCTGTGTCTCTGTAAGGGCCATTCTGTTTCTTGTCGAGCTTAGGGAGATATAAGGCCTGCGTGGGACCCCATGGGGGTGGTGTTTGGGGGTTTGGAGGGTGGTGATCACCTTTGCCTGGAGCCAGTTTCTAACTGCTTCTCTTTTCTCAGTAGTGACCAAAGATGGCGTCTATGTCCTTGACTTGGCAGCCAAGGTGGATGCTACTGCCGACTACATCTGCAAAGTGAAGTGGGGTGACATAGAGTTCCCTCCCCCCTTTGGGCGGGAGGCGTATCCTGAGGTAAGGCTGGTTTGGAGAGGAGAGAGATGGTGGCCGGGGAGAGGGTGACTAATCTGAGACGTGCATTTGGTCCCCCTCGGAAGCTGTCCATTTGGCAGGGAAAGGAAGACCAAGAACCATTTAATTTTCTCAAAATCCCAACGGGGTTGGGGGTGAGAGTCAGCCAAGCCTCTGAATCTCAGCCAGAAATCCTTTTAGACTTCTCTCGCAATCAGCCTCCCTTGGCTCTTAGCTTGATTTGTTGCTTCTTGATAATTCCAAGTGGCTCCCCCTAATCCTGTTGGAAGGTAGTTCTCTTGGCCACTTGCTGAGAGAATTTTAATTGCTCCTTCCCACCCCATCCTTGGAGAGGTCCACACAGCAGGATCAGGCCTTCTGCAAAGTAGCCCAGGCCAGGGGAAGAGGCTGGGCTGGGAGGGAGGTTGGGCCTGGGAAGGGAAAGAGGGTATGTGATGGGCAGAGCAGGCAGATACTGGGGCTGGGGGTCGAGCAGGGTGACATAGTGAGGTCAAGGACTTAGGCAGAGGGCCAAGGACTCGACATCAGAGAAGGGAGCTGCGAAGTTCGTCCACAGCTGGTGACTGCTGCTATGGGGTGGTGTCGTACTTAGAGACACCGTCATGTTTTGTCCCAGGCATTTGTGGCCCTGCATAGTCCCCATTAAGGTGATCAGTGACCTCTTCATGTGCCTCCAGGGAAAGGGAAGGGGTCCTAGGATTTGGGACCCATGGGGGGGGGTGCCTCCAGGGCCCACCTGTTGCTGTCTGGTCCCTAGGAAGCCTACATTGCAGACCTGGATGCCAAAAGTGGGGCGAGCCTGAAGCTGACCTTGCTGAACCCCAAGGGGAGGATCTGGACCATGGTGGCTGGGGGTGGCGCCTCCGTTGTGTACAGGTGACTGAAGGGGACTGCTGAAGGGATGCCAGCCAGGTCCACCCAGTATACACGTGTGTGTGTGTGTGTGGCCTGGGGGTCTCCGGTTTCTCACCTTGGTGTGGGGCAGGAACTCATGGGACAGACAAACACGGTGGCATCCCAGAGGGCTTTGAGGAACTCTGCTGAGGCCTGCCTTGCACCGTGTCTCCTGCATCCTTGTTTGCTTCAAAATTAAGTTATTTTTGTGAGTTTCAGTTCTTACAGCTAGCGCTGTGTGCTCCATGCAAAGGTACAGCAAATATAGACAGTGAACTAGAAAGTGAAAGTTGCCTGGCCGCTTCTCCACCCTCTCCCTGACCAGGTCACCCAGCAAGCATATAATTGTACATGCTCCCAGCCATTTTAATGCCTGTATAAATGTTTATACTTTTTATTTTATAGAAATATTACTCTTTGAGGCCGGGTACAGTGGCTCACACCTGTAATCCTAGCACTCTGAGAGGCTGAGGTGGGAGGATTGCTTGAGCTCAGCAGGAGTTCGAGACCAGTCTGAGCAAGAGCACAACGCCACCTTTACAAAAAATACTAAAATTAGCCAGGCATGGTGGCAGGACCCTGTAGTCCCAGCTACTGGGGAGGCTGAGGCAGGAGGATCACTTAAGCCCAGGAGTTGGAGGTTACAGCGAGCTATGCTCACGCCACTGCACTCTACCAGGGGCAACAGAGCGAAACTCTGATTTGAAAAAAAAGAAATATTACCCTTTGTAATAATGAGCAATTTTTTTTATTTGAAGCATAGTAGACATCTGCTCGTTTCTAGATGTGTGATCTGCCACATTCCCTTCTGTGGCTGCCTGGGGCTCCTTCCTCTGGCTGCAGCACAGTTTTCTCTACTGGGCGGGCTGTCCTGCACTGGGCAATTTTTCTTATCTCCCTGTTCATTTTACCTACCACTGTCTGTCCAGGACCCCCTGGGGCCCCGGGGGTGGCAGAGTGCTCTGCCCAGAAGCATGTGATGTATCACGGTTGAGGGTTGGAGGTCTGCAGGCTGACTGCAGTGCTTCGGGGCGTCTGCATGTCCACCCTCTGGCCCTAGAGCCAGCACTGACTTCCGTGTCTCCCTGGCAGTGATACCATCTGTGATCTAGGGGGTGTCGATGAGCTGGCGAACTATGGAGAGTATTCGGGTGCCCCCAGCGAGCAGCAAACCTATGATTACGCCAAGACGATCCTCTCCCTTATGACCCGAGAAAAGCACCCAGATGGTGAGATGCGCACGTACACACACACCCCTTCTCCCAAAATAGCGCAGCACACTGCAGTGGAAACAGCTTTGTACTAGGAGTCACTCAGGCTGTGCGTCCTGGTCCTTTGCAACTTGGGGCTAGTCATTTAACTTCTGGACCTCAGCTTCTCTGACTCCACCATGGGCAGTGACCACATCTGTCAGATGGGGGTCTGACGGGGGGCGGGGGTGGTATCCAAGAGGGCAAGGAGGTCATGTGCGGTAAAGCTCTATAAACAGGTGTGAGGAGGAGGGCGCTGCAGCATGCTCTTGCTCTGATTGCTATAAAAACTCGGTTCTTAGTGACCCTCTTGTGTGTTACCCAGGCTGTGCGATTCCCAGCGTCACCCCTTTACCACTTGCTCAATGTTTTGAGTCTGTGCATATCAGTTCCCCTTGCTCTGAGCGAGAGAGAGAGAGAGAGAGAGAGAGAGAGAGAGAGAGAGAGAGAGAGATATCGAGATCCTGTGGTTTGGATTGACACTGCCCTGTGGCTTAGGTAGTGGAGGGTTGAGCCGATGAGGCTGAGTGTCAGGAGACATCAGGAGAGACTGTCCCGCTCACTCCCTGATACCTCCTAGCAGATGGAGGCCCCTCATGCAGAGGAGGGAGCGTGCTTCCTGAGTTGGATTTCTGGGAAGATGCTCAAGTCCGCCTCTCTAACCATTTTTTGACTTTCCTCTTACCCCAAACCCAGGCAAGATCCTCATCATCGGAGGCAGCATCGCAAACTTCACCAATGTGGCTGCCACGTTCAAGGTAACCAGTCGCAGCTATGGTGCAGTTTCTGGGGAAAGTGGGTTTGGAGAAAGCAGGGAAGGGGTCTTGCAAGCAAGGTTTGAGCAGAGGCAAGTTCCCCTGAATTACCTAGTCTGGGTAGGGGCTCTTGCCCCAGGGCCTCTGTGTTGGAGGAGCAGGAGATGTGCATCTGAAGCCGTGGGTCTCCGGACAAGCAGCTGACACACTGGACTGTAGTTCTCCCATCTGAAGTATGGGGAGAATGTGAATTTTTGCTTTCACCCCTCTCAGGACCAGTTGTTGGAGAATGGGCTCAACTGATGCTCATTTTCAATACTCCGCTGCAAGGCTGTCTGGATTCTCTGCAACTCCCAGTCTTTCCTCTCTCGGTCCTCAGCCCCCTTTCCAAAAGATTGGAATGGGGAAAGCATTTTGATGACCTAGAGCTCCTGCTGACCCAGCCAGGGTCCCGTTGGCTGGGGTCCCAGTACACGGGTCAAGGCCATTTGCACGTGCTTTAAAGAACATGTGACTGCTGGCCAACAAAGATGACAGAGCTAACATGACTCGAGAGTTGTCCCCTTCTAAGGCAGCCACTTCAGGAGGCCATTTATTATTCCACACTGTCAGGTGCTCAGTGAGCTATTAAGAGCATGCCACGTCTGCTAGTGCCACGTAAGTGTTGAGAATAATGAATAAATAAGTGTCAGTCTTGAAAGTCTGAGCTCTCAAGTGAGGGACCAGGCCCGAAATATGGCCTCCCTAACTGGACCTGATTCAACAGACAAATCCGAGACTGGGGAGCCTTGATGGCTTTGTCTTCACTCCTGAGTAGCCCCATGGTAGAGGCAGCACCCGTGGTCAGGACTGTTAGGGCAGGAGCAGGAACTGAGCGTGGAGCTTTGCGTGAAATGCCTTGGGTGACAGAAATCAGTCCCAGCTCAAAAACTAGCCCTCAGTGTGGAGATACAGAACAGGTACACACTTTTCCAACCTCCTGTTTTTCTACAGTGGGTGTCCGTGGTAAGATCTGTCCCCGCAGATCACTTAGAAGCTTTCGTAGGACCTTTACGTTGAAGAAGACTTTGTCTTGGTATCTCTGAGAACCCTCGTGCAGGGGCTAACATAGATTCCTCCCCATGCTGTAGTAAGAGGTGAGAGTGACTGTGGCCGGGACAAGAGAGACCAGCAAAGCCCTGCTGACCTGGCCCTGCGCGCCGGTACATCGAGGAGTGTCTCTCCTGGTACCCCCGTCCCCCCTCAGCAAACTGATGAGTGACCAACGTCCTAGGCTGCTTGTACATAGTCCACTTGACACCCGTACGGTCCTTGCCTGCCAGGGCCATGCTTCCTGAGAATCTGTCCTGGTCACATACACCTGTTAACGTTTCTTTATCGTGGTTATGATAATCGATTTGTGGCTGCCTTGTTTTTAGTCACACATCTGTTGTCCCTTTGGGCTTCTAGGGCATCGTGAGAGCAATTCGAGATTACCAGGGCCCCCTGAAGGAGCATGAGGTGACGATATTTGTCCGAAGAGGTGGCCCCAACTATCAGGAGGGCTTGCGGGTGATGGGAGAAGTTGGTAAGGTTCTCCCTCCCACTCTGAGTGTTGGTAGCCTGCCCACTCGGGGTTCCTGAAAGCCAGTCTTTGGGCTCTTTCATGCTCTTCGCACTCCTCTTTCTGGATACACAATTCGCTTCTGCTTCCATTCTCTGCCCTCCACACACACAGCGCCTGTCCTGAGCTTCAGAAGGTGCAGGAGAGCATTTTCATTCAGCTCTGCACTTAGCAAATAGTTACAGACTGCCTGCTTCGTGCTAGGTGCTGTGCTCATCAGCGGGGTAATAGCCACAAATGTGACAGACAGACAGCAAGCCTTCCTGGAGCTTAGGACACGGACAGGAGTGTCAGGGAGTGCCGAGTGCTGTGCAGAAGAACAAAGCTGAGAAAGGGAGAGCATGTGTGGAGGGGATGGGGCAGCGAGGGGTCTGTACGATGAAGAGGGCTGGGTGGTGTGGGGGGGTGTCTTCCCTGCTGAGGGCAGGGAAGGTGTTTCTTAGGAGGTGGCACTGGAGTTGAGCTGAGAGACTTGAGAGCAGCCAGGTGAAGCTCTGAGGCAGGAGAGGAGAGCAGGGCCAGGGCCCTGGGCAAGGAGCTCAGGGTGTCCAGGAGCAGAGAGCAGGCCAGGGAGGCTGGGGCGTGGGAACACAGTGGTGGGGGCTGAGGAGGGTTGGAGAGCCGGGGTCCAGGCCAGGAACAGGAGGAGTACAGACTCTGCCAGTGCTTTTGGTCACTTGAGTCTTGCCAGTAAAGCTGTTTCTTGCTCTTACCAGTAGGTGGTCTTTAGAAAGATTTGTCTGGTGACGACATTATGACAGTGATTTGTCCTGGATAATTGGTCTCGTGCTGAATGTGCTAGACACAGAGCAAGGCTGGAAAGGGGCCTTCACAGAGTCATGTGGACTT
Organism: Indri indri; assembly: GCA_004363605.1. Lineage (NCBI taxonomy): Eukaryota > Metazoa > Chordata > Mammalia > Primates > Indriidae > Indri > Indri indri. The sequence goes on from RJWJ010045070.1 coordinate 7,567, forward strand.
GGCCACTTATTTGAAGACTTGAATGATAGGTTCCTTTTTACCCTCACAGGGAAGACTACTGGGATCCCCATCCATGTCTTTGGCACAGAGACTCACATGACAGCCATTGTGGGCATGGCCCTCGGCCACAGGCCCATCCCTAATCAGCCACCCACAGCGGCCCACACTGCAAACTTCCTTCTCAATGCCAGCGGGAGCACGTCGGTAGGTGCCACCTTCCTCCCGCCTTACAGGAGGGAACCATCTCATCTTTTCCCCCATCTCCCAAATCCAGGGTACAGTCCACCTCCTCTGCCATTTGGGGGCATAGGGAAAATACAGGGGGAAGTTAGTACATGATTGGTTTCTGGATCTCTGTGCCAATTTTTTTTTCTGCCCCTGTCAAGGGAGTACAATGGAAAGACCAAGGATTTTTAAATCAAATCCAAGTTCAAATCGTGACTGTCTTACATCTCGCTGATGGGGGGACCTTGGCAGGTATCTTACCCACTTGGAGGCTCAGTTTGCTCATCTGTGACATGGGACAATATTGACTCCTATCTCAGAGGATTGTTAGAATAATACTTTTGGAAGCAGCTTATAAAGAACAATGCTATACCTAATTTTTTTTTTCTTCTTTTTTTGAGACAGAGTCTCACTCTGTTGCCCAGGCCAGAGTGCAGTGGTGTCTTCATAGCTCACTGCAACTTCACACTCCTGGGCTCAAGCGATCCTCCTGCCTTAGCTTCCCAAGTAGCTGGGAATACAGGCGTGCGCCACCGTGCCTGGCCATGCACCTAATTTTTATTACCTGATTTCTTTGTGCGTTTTAAGGACTAGTGGCTTTTCCCCAGCTGTTACCTGTGACTTCCCTCTCACTCTCTTCCCTTGTTGCACCCTAGACTCCAGCCCCCAGCAGGACAGCGTCTTTTTCTGAGTCCAGGGCTGACGAGGTGGCACCTGCAAAGAAGGCCAAGCCTGCCGTGCCGCAAGGTAACTGCCAGAGGTTCCAACACGCTGCAGGGAATGGCCCTTCAGTGCTCTCCCTGTCTCTTCCCTTTCCCCGTCCCACCTGGGCTGGCAGGGGCAGATGAAGAGTGCTTCGGGCTTTGCTGTGGGAGTGGGCGTGGGGCGTGGGATGGGAGTGGGATGTGAAGACTTGACTTGAGCCTTCCCCATGAACCCTCCTGAGACTGAGGACCCATGCTGTGCCTGGGTCACCTCACTCCCCACCCTCTTCTCATCTCCTCCCATTCTTCTCGTGGGGGTGTGAGCTGGGCACCGAGGTGCAGAGGAGGCAGGGCTACAGGAACACCAGGAGGCAGAAAGGTCCTCGAGACTCTCCTCCTGAGTGGAGGACAGGAGCCAGGAGCTCAGGACGGCAGAGCAAGCTCTGACGCAGCAGTTCCCACCCCACCATCTCTGGGCTCTTGCAAAGTCATTCCCTGCTCCGTGAGGCCACTGTGAGAAAAGCCCTGTCCACCGGCCCAACCCATCTGTATTTCACCCAATTCATCTCTCCATCCTCTGATGTACACACTGTCATCCCGGCCGGCCAGGCTTTGCAACCAGCATTAGATAAGCAGCGCTAGTTACCACTGGGCTGAGGCAGCCTGTGCAGCTTCTTCCTGGTACAAACTTCGCTTAAGGCATTTTGGGAAATAGTGGCACTCGCTCCAGGGGCTTGAGATTGGAAGCCCCTGCCCTGTGATCCCCAAACCAGCAGGTCAGCCCCATGCTGTTCTAATCATCTCAGTGTCACATGGGGACAGAAGGGGATTGGGCATTAATAGGGTGGGGCAGGGCCAGCTAGGGAGCCTAGATGGGAGTACAAGTCCCCAGCTTTATCCCCCGGGACCTGGGGGAGGCATCGGTGTTGAGCACACCCATACCTGGGAGCCTTCGTCCTCCTGCCCCTCTCTCTGCCCCCTTCGGTCTTTGGTCTTTCTTGCTTCCGTTCTGCACCTTGGTGCGTTCAGCTCTTCTGTTGACTTTACTCCTCCCGTCCATTGTGGAATAGTCAAGAGATGGTGAGGGCATCAGCCCTGAAAGGCTTGTCCATGGGACCCTTCCCTGTTCCCAACCTCTCCCTCCAAAGCCTCCAGCCATCAGTGGGTCACTCAGTTGCCTTGGTCATTTTCTTTGACAGATTCAGTCCCAAGTCCAAGATCCCTGCAAGGTAGGATGCCCCGACCCTGCCCCAGCTCCGCGTGTGCTTTGTTAGCGGGTTACAGTTTTACTGTGTGCTGTGTTTCCCTCCCCTGGTGGGTTGCAGTGTTGTCTGGTCTATTTTCTGTCCCTGCCTCAGTGTGGCCTGCCCCAAGTCCTGGTCTTTGCTCTTCCTCCCCTGCTTAGTACGCGCCTCCACTCGGCGCTCTCCTCACCGTGTGGCTGTCTGTGGCTCCGAGCCTGGGAGGCGGGTGGACACTTTGGAAGGGGTGAGAGCCAGGCTGACAGCTCTGGAGAGCAGAGTGGTGTCAGGGAGGGGATATCGCCTGGGAAGGAGGGAGCCGTCCAGCTGAATGGGGAGTGGCAGAGAGCTGTGGTCGGATGTCGCTGCTGGCACGCAAGAGGGAGCCACAGATCACCCTGATTCTGATTCTCACATCTCATGATGTCATCATTTTCTCACCTTTCCTGCCCCAGCTTCACCACTGCCAGCTTCATCCCAGAGCTCCTGCTACCAGAGCCGAGTTTAGGTTTCTCCAGGGTTATGGTGAAAGAACAGGATAGATAGAGGAGGTAGACAGCCAGAGGGGTGTGCAGTCCGTCTGTAGACTGGGTGATTGGAAGGGATCCGAGCTCTGTCTGGTGCCTGAGGGCATATTTCACAATGGACATTGTCTGAGCATGTGTACACATGTACACCTGCACACGCAAACACACACCTTCACCTGTTGAGCTAGATTAATTGGTTCAAAGCATTGAGGCTTCCATGTAACTTCAGCATTCACAGCTGTGGGGGCAGGGACTTTGTTCTCTTGCTCAGGGGAGGGGAAGGAGTACCTGGGTAGATTATTGATAACCAGCTGGAAGGGCTGGGGATGCAGCCTTTTGACCACCTGCCTTTAATCCCTGCATTTCCTGCCTCTGGCAAGATCCATGGTTACCTAAAAGTCTAAACCAGTCCTGTGCCAAAAGAACAGGGGAAGACTCCGGTTCTCTGAGAGCTCTTCTGTCCTCGAGGGGGAGGGCGGTGAGGAGGGGGTTTTATTCTTGTTATTCCAAGTCTCTGAGCTGTGCGGGGGAAGTGGGAGAGGAAAAAGGGTGGGGAGGGCAGGGAGCAGATAATGCTGGGGCAAGCCCTCCCTGCTGTGGGGCCAGGGGAGGAATCTGGCGCAGGAGCTTAGCCCCCAGAGCAGAGGTTCTCTCTGGGGCCTCGCTGCTACTGGGGTCTAGGGATCGCCCCCTTTGGGTTTGGTTTCTCTGTGCTTGAGGAGGTGGGCACTTTGGCTCTGCCCTTTCCTGCTAGAGGTTTGGTTTGTAGATTCCAGGCTTTGTCCTGATTCCTGGAGCTTCTTGGGTAGACAGATGCGTGTGTGCCGGTGCACACGTGCACACCCTGGCACGGGTGTGGGCTCTCCTGAAGATGACGGTGGTAAAGTCAAACTGACTTACAGTCTTCCTGCTCAGTTGCACAAGTGAGCTGCATCTTAAGTTATTGTGCAATCTGGCTGTGGTGCTAGATGACCTAGGACCTCTGTCATTTGGCTTCTCTGGGCTTCCCATCAGCCTGGGATGGGAAAGTGGGAGAACTGGATTAGGCGGCTTCCCTTGTTCCGTGATCTGGTGTCTCATAGGAACCCAGATGGATGCAGGTGACAGTAAATCCCTGGTATTTGCAACCTCGGGAGCCTCTGTCATGAGAAGCTTAGTGCTGCGCTAGAAGAGGCAGGCCTGCACAGGGATTTACCAGGCCTTGAACTTGATTAGCCAAGCCTGTACCAGTAGAGTAGGTTAATGAATACCAGATGCCACTGGGCTAGACGCGATGCTCTCACTGGGGGAACTCAGAACCTCCCCTGAGGGCTGCTTTCCTCCCCCTGGACTTGGAAGGAGCCAAAAAGGAGGGTTACCTGCCTGCAGGGTGGTGAAGGGTCCTTTCCCTTCAGGCTGAGGACAGCACTTTTTTTTTTTTTTTTTTAATATACTCACTACTTTTTCTTTTTAAGACACCAGGTCTCACTATGTTTTCAGTCCAGTCTCAAAATCCTGGCCTCCTGAGTAACTGTGACTACAGGCACACACCAAGGTGCCTGCTAGAGGACGGCCCTTCTACCGGCTCTTTTTCCCTTCTTTTGCCCCTCACTGCTTAACTGCCCGCTGGAAAGCCTGTCTGAGGGCATGTTCTGAGCAATGGGAAAGAGCCACCTGG
>RJWJ010045071.1:0-11899 GCA_004363605.1 Indri indri
GCGTGTGTGTGTGAGCGTGTGTGAGCGTGTGTCAGTGTGAGCGTGTGTGTGAGCGTGTTTGAGTGTGAGCGTGTGTGAGCGTGTGTGTGAGCGTGTGTGTGAGTGTGAGCGTGTGTGAGTGGAGCGTGTGTGTGCTTTTAGGCGGGCATTTGTGCATGTGTGCAGTACGTGTGAACGTGTGCGTACGAGTGTTTTGTTTGAGTGTGTCTTGTGCATGTGTGAGCACATATAAGCATGTTGTGCGAGCGTGTGAATGTGTGCGTGCGTGTGAGCACAAGTGTGTGTGGTTCTTCCTCCCCCAAACCACACGCTGAGAGGGAGGCCCCGCCATCCCCGACAGGGAAGGAAATAAACCAACTGAGGGTCTTACCAGTTCCCACGGGCCCCTCCGACATCAGTGAAGGCTCTTTAGACCTAAGCGGAGCTCCTGAGCCCCCCTGGAAGGAGGGCCTGGTTATCTCCATTTTACAGAGAGGGAAACTGAGGCCCAGAGAGGGTGAGGGATTTAGCCAAGGTCACATGGCAAGATGATAACTAAGCCAAGGCTGGAACCCAGACCCCCCCACTGCGAGTCCTGGTCCACCCACTCCCGTGGACGGCCTGCCCGGTGCAGGGGCTGCTGACGGAGGGAGGGACCAGCTCCCAGAGTCACCAGCTGCCAAGTGCACTAGGAGTGAGGGGAGCTTCAGTTTTTAGAGGTTAAAAATGCAAATTACAGCACACCTAGGGCCAACCCCAGGCAATACTTCTCGGACGTTTGCTTCAAAAGAGCATGATTTTGGCAAGCCACCCAGCTTTCTGCCCCTCAGTTGCCCCTTCTGTAAAATGGGATGGATTATCCCCATGTTGCAAGGATTTGGGGATTCGATGTGGTAGAATAACACCAAAACGTCTAGCTTAGTTCTCCAGTAACATCACGAAAGCAGTGTTAGCATCTCCACTGTCCGGAGGAGGAAACCGAAGCTCAGAGACAGAAAGAGCTGCCTGAGGCGACCAGCCGGCCACTGAGCAGTGAGGTGGCGAGTCCAGCCCAGGCCTGAGGCCCCAGCGCCCCTACTCAGCACCAGCCCCCGAGAGCCAAGGACACAGCCCAGACTGCGCACGGAGCACTCGATAAAGGAGCCGCACTGCGGAGGCTCCGGAGGGGGGTAAAGTGAGGCAGGGAGGGACAGGCCCACCCAGGCCCCATCCGGAAGCTCTGCCCTCTGCCCCGCCGGGACACCCTGGGCCCTTCCGTGCTGCAGACCTGGGCCCCACGGCCCAGCGCCCGGCAGAGCAGCCCACAGGAAACCCACTTGAACACGGGGAGGGGGCGCTGGGCACAGCCGCCGAGGAAGCCGCAGGCCGCCTTCCAAGCTCTCCCAAGCAGGGCTGCGGGCGCCGCGGCTCGCCGCCCGACAGTCAGCCGAGGGCTGGTCCCAGCGACGGCAGAGCCAGGGACTGGCAGCACCGTGCGAGGGCTGGCCCTGCTCCCCGGCTGGCAGTGCGGTCAGAGGACGGTCCCAGCTGATGGCACAGTCAGGACGCTGGGTCCTGCTGACCGACTGAACTTACAGCCGCAGGCATGGGCCCTCTGCCCCCAGGCATGATTCCGTTTGAGTGCTGTTTCGGGGGGGGCGAGGGGGAGAAGGTGGGGCGCCGCTTTGTCTGACTGCGTTACCAGCATGCGAGCATCAGGAGGCGCGCACGGGGCGAGGTGGGCGTCCGTCCCCTGCGTTCCTGAGTGGGGACAAGGGCAGGGGCTGCCTGGTCCGCCTGGGGACACATTCCTCCCACTCCCCGCAGCTCGGGCATCTGCAATTACGACCCTCTAGGAGCCCAGGCAGCCTGCCCATTCCTCACGCCCTCCCTGCGGACCTACTGTGTGCCGGGCCCCGCCTTAGGAGCCGACACTACCCATCCAGGTGCACCTGCAGCCGCAGCCTCACTTCCTGGCTCGGCCTTCAATGCCCTTTGCCAGAGGGCCGTCGCCTCTGTCCTAGTGAAACCATTCCTCAGCCATGCGTGGGGGCTCAGCCCCCTGCCAGGAGTGTCCTTTCTCCCTGTGGAAACAGCCCCCTTTGAAGCCCAATGCAAATGCAGGAAGGAGTCACCGAGCCCCATCTTCAGGTACAGCAGGAGGTGCTGGTGATGAGATCTTGCCTTCCCCCCAGGGCTAGGGGCTCCCCACGGGCAGGGCGGGGGTCCCAGGGCCTGGCTCCGGCCCAGTGCTAAGTAGGTGCTCCGCAACCATTCCCTGAGAAGCAGAGAACCCCCAGTTCTCCCAGCAGCAGCGCTGCGCACAGAGAAATCCTCCATGGATCGTGGCATCAATCACACAGCAAGGGCGACCTACTGTGTGCAGGGCCTGGGTCGGCCACCACAGGGGGCCCGCGGAAGCCAAACACCTGCCCGTCTTCACGTAGGTGATGATCCCCCTAAAGGTCAGGGCACAGACAGAACAAAAGGCTATCTGGAGGGGAAACTGAGACCCAGGGAGGGATGGCTTGTCGCATAGAGGCAGCCCTGGGTACAGGGGAAGGGTCTGGATGGAGTCCGATTGTCTTGTCCCGACGCTAGCTAGCTGTGTGATGTTGGACTGGTTATTTAACCTCTCTGTGCCCCGGTTCCTCCATGTAAAATAAGGACGATGACAGTGCCTGCCCCACAGGTCACCAGGAGGTATGAAGAAGGTAACACGTGTAAAGTGCTCAGAGCCCAGTACACGGGAAGAGCTCAAAACACCTTAGCTGTCACTGCCTTGTGGCATATCGAACTCAGCCACCCTGGCTGGCGGGGCAGCAAGAGGAGCCCACGCTGGGGCCAGCCCATCAGGAACGGGGGTTATCTGCCCCAAACAAGACATCTCCCAGCCTATCCCAGGACAGAGCCAACCCGCAGGAGCCTGCAGGGTGTTATCAACTGTAGGATGTTTGAAATCACTTAAAACACACAACTGGGGGGAAAAAAAAAAGTGGCCCATTTCTCACCCTTTCAGTGCCAGCCTGATCAGGCAGCTACCCTCCAAGCCCCAGTCGGCTGTCCGCACCACGGGGGGTCAAGGAAGAGAGGTCCCAGCAACAAGAAGGAGCCCCCAGCCCAATGCTAAACACGAGGTCCTGACGCTCGCCACCACGCGGATGTGTCGAAAACCGCCACGCTCCGTGGAAGACGCCAGACACCACAAACACATTGACAGGAAGCGCCCAGGACAGGCGAGTCTAGAGACAGAAAGCAGATGAGCGGTTGCCAGGGGCTGGGGGAGGAGAGGGGAGTGACTGTTGATAGGTACCGAGTTTCTTCCTGGGGCGATGACAACGTTCTGGAACAAAGCTGGACAACTTTGTAAATGTGCTAAATAGTATTGAATTGTACACCGAAAACAAGTGAATGTTACAGTGTGTAAATTATATCTCAGTAAGCTATCAGAGGAGGAGGAGGAGCAAGAGAAGAAGAGGAGGGGGAGGGGCCGGCCATGCAAAAGACCGGGGAAAGAGAGGGCAGCCAGAGAGAAGCCCCTCCGCCCCCGGGCATGGGCACGACCCAGTTGGCGACCCTTGACTGAGCCCCTCCAAGGAGCCAGGGGCTGAGCCATCAAGAGCAGGGATTTGCACTCAGGCCTGCGTCAAATCCCAGCTCTGGTCCTGCTAAATGACATCATCCTGGACAACATCCTCCTCCTCTCGGTGCCTTGGTTTCTTCAGATGTAAAATGAGGCTGATAACGACAGCACCAGGCCGGGCGTGGTGGCTCACGCCTATAATCCCAGCACTGTGAAAGGCCAAGGCAGGAGGATGGCTTGAGGTCAGGAGTTTGAGACCAGCATGGGCAACACAGCAAGACCCTGTCTCTATAAAAAATAGAAAAATTAGCCAGGCGTGGTGGCGCATGCCTGTAGTCCCCCCTACTCAGGAGGCTGGGGCAGGAGGATCGCTTAAGCCCAGGAGTTTGGGGTTGCCGTGAGCTATGATGATGCCACTGTGCTCCAGCCTGGGTGACAGAGAGACACCCTGTCTCAAAAACACACACACACACACACACACACACACACAAAACACAGAAAACAAAACAAAAAACCAACAATAATGACAATAATTTCCTCCCTGGAAGGGCTGTCATGAGGGAGAGGTAAGACGATGTCAGAAAAACACCCGGCAGGTGGCAAGTGCTCAATAGAGGACAGCCTTGAGGAGTGAGGCGTGGAGAGTTAGGGACCTGAGTGAGGCAGAATGAGGCAGGAATCCTGCCCTCTGGGAGCTCACAGTCTACAGCAGAGAAGTACCTGGGAATAAGTTACAGTGCTGGAGGCTACAGGGCCCAGAACAGAGGAATTCACGGGAAAGGGTACAACCCAGGGGGGCTTCTTGGAGGCGGTGGCATGACTCTGAGGCTTGAAATGTGACAAAATATTCCTCTTCTTAAGAGACCCTGAGTTCAAGTACAAGACTCAGCATCTCTAGAAATGCATCTGCTTAAGTCAGAAATGCTGTTTCTCTATCCGTATGGTTCTCATTATGGGCTAGCTATCCCCCGGATACATATGTCCCCCACATTCCTTTCAAGAAATAAAACAAAAACGGTTTTTTTTCCAAAAAAAGATATTTTTTCAGAAGAGAAACGTCATCAGTGACGATAAATGGGGCAGCCAGGGCTGCGAAGGCTGCAGAGGAAGATCCCGGGCTCAGCTGGGCAGCTCTGATGTCAGGCTCATAAAATAGCAAGTGACCAGATGGGGAACAGAGCACAGGGACACATGTACCGAAATTAGTGAGTTGCATAAAAAGAAAATCTAAATGGTCACGCAAAACTTGGATTTTTCAGGTTTAGCCTGAAGGTCCCAATTGCAGAAGGGGCTAAAAGTTAAGAATAAAAAGGAAACGTGGGCAGCAGATCGCCTCCATCCTGCCCTCTTGTGGTCATTTCTGGACACTGCACGGGAACACGGGTGCCTTGTTTACCCTGGAAGGCGGATGGGGCGGGGGAGGGGATGGAGCCGCTGACAGCCCTGGATTGAGCCCCTCCTGGGGCACCTGTCCACCGGGCCCAGGCCACCTCCCCGTCCCTTCACTTCCCCAAGCCTCAGCGTCCTGCGGGCCAGGATTCAGTGCGATCGCGCGTGTGAAACAAGACCTCCGATGTGTGTTGACTGAAGGCAGCCGGGAGTGCCCTGACCACATGGGGAGAGTCCACATTAAAATCGAGATCATCAGTTTTGCTGGAAAAGGTGGATGATCCAACCAACCACTCTGGGGGAGGCTGGGCTGGGAGGCAGCGGCGGCTCCCTCTTTCCTCTGCATTCACCACCGAACCCCGTCCCTGCCCGGCCGGGCCTCTGGGGGTACCTCCTGCCGTAGAATCTCCAGGCATCGCGCCTGCAAATCTGGACGCAGAAACCCTCCGGTGACCAGGGTGCCTCTGTGGGAGGCCTGGCGCTTAGGAACCGCCGGATCAGGGGTTTTCTGAGCCAGTCTGGAGTTGGACCTTGTCCTCGGAACTCTGTCCGCGACTAAATTCTCCATTTTCCCTCGGGCTGGGCCCTCCTCTCTGCTCAGTGAGACCCTGGGGGTCCCCTCCCAGGAACTGCCTGGCAAGGATAGCACGTCCCTGCTGCAACGCAAGCTGTCCAGCCTCCCTCTGCCCGGGCTGCCCTTCCTGCCCCTCCGCCTGGTCAACGTCTACCCACCCGTCAAGACCCAGCCTACGTTGCACCTCTGGGCTGCCCTGCGACCAGGCCAAAGGGCTTAACAGTCCCTCCTCTGTCAGGTTACTTAGTTGTGCACGTGTCTGCCTTCCCTGCTTGGCTGTTGACTCACCAACTCACTCATTCAACAAGTATTTACTGAGCATCAACTCTGTGCCAACAACACGGAGCAAACAAGAGAGTCAAGGGCCCCCCACTACGATCCCGCAGTTCACGTCTGGCGGTGAGCTTGGGGGCAGACAAGGAACCAGCAAACAGAGCCTCCGCTCTGATGGGGGACAATGCTGCCCGTAACAACGGGTGTGTGCCAGGGACAGAGGGGAGCGGGCCCTTCTACAGATGTGGCGTCAGGGAAGGCCCCCTGGGGTGACATTCGAACTGAAAGATGCCCTAAAGAGGCTCCCTGAGGTGCTCCGGTGGACAGTCGCAGGGGGGCCCAGCCTCCGAGTCATCCCGGCCCAGACACCAGGTCATACCAGCCCCAGCTGTTCCCAGCAGAGAAGAGCCGTCCCCAGGGAGCCCTGCTCGATTCTGTGACCTGCAGAAACCACGACTGCGTCACCACTAAGTTCTGGGGTGGTTCCTTACGACAGACAGCTGGACCCCAGGAATTACTTCTTTACTTCTCTTCTCCCCTTCAGGCCACCGCCCTGTTTTTATATGAACACCCCCCAACCCCCCCAACAAAGCCCTAGAGCCCCGGTTCCCAAGCTGTGCCGCGTCACATGGGCATCTGTAAAACACACTGGTGCCCGGAAGGACCCCAGTAGAGGAGCATCCTGCAAAACACCCGACCAGGGCTCCGCACGCCTAAGTTCATCAAGAACAAGGGAAGTCTGAGACTGCTTCCTGGATGGGATCTCAGCACCGAAAATGGACATTCCGTTAAAACTAAGGGAATCCGAATAAACTATGAACTTTAATTACTAAGAACGTATCGATATTGGTTCATACCACACCAATGTAAGATATTAATAGCAGGGGAAACTGGGTGTGGGCATATGGGGACTCTCTGTGGTATCTTCTCAATTTTTCTGCAAATCTAAAGCTGTTCTAAAAATTAAAGTCTATTTAAAAAACATCAATGCCCAGGCCCTGCCTCTAAACAGTCCCGTTTCTGGGATGTGCTGTGGGCACTAAGGTTTTGAAAAGCTCTCCTAGTGATCCTAATGCACAGCAAAGTTTGCAGTTCGGAAGGAAAAAACCTGCCTTGAGAAGCTGGGAAGAGAGTTATAAATAGCCAGGAAGAGATTTAGAAATAGATAAAAAGGCTTTGGCTTGTTGAACCACATATATAATAAATTCTGGGGCTCTTAGAATATTTCTGAGATATACAGTAATAGGTAAAGTCTTGCAAAGCATCTTCTGGGGTGTGTGTGTGTGTGTGTGTGTGTGTGTGTGTGTGTGTTTGTCAGCACGTGCCTCTAAGCCGGGGTCAGCAAATATTTGACACTGCTAACTCCACCCTCCCTGACCCATGCTCTTGGCAGACATCACTAATCAATTATAGCACCATCTCCCTCTGGGCCTGGACGGCGTCTCAGAGTCCTTCTCAACACATTGTACCATCTGGGCATTATCCATCAACTGCAGTTGGCACTTGAGATAAAGTTTCTGTCCCGCTCTTACTGAACAGGTGGTGGGTGGGGCCATCGGAGTAAATCTGATTGGATGTTTAGCCCCAGGGTTCCTGTGGTCATAGGGGAGGCAGCCAATGGCAGCGCAGCCGTTGTATTCCTGGGTATGGAGGGGTCCAAACACGACTGTGCCCTCTCCCGTCTTCCCACCAAGGTGTGACCATTCCCGCAGCTTCGTTTCTTTGTGCCTGCAACAAACCGCCTGCTCCTCACTGGCCCAGCCCCTCAGTCTCCTCCTCCCCCGGCCTCCAGCGTGGCCAGCCAACGCAAGCCAGGGAACATGCATGTCACCCCACTAAGTCCCCCCAGGCCAATCCAGCGCCTCTCTCAGTCTTCTGCATCAGAACCGCGCACCCAGACAGCTCTTCACAGCCGGCCAAGTGTCGCCCTCGCCTCACAGCATCACACCTTTCTGACCACGCGGGCTGGTCACGACCATCGAGATGCTGAGGATGCTCCTCAGTTCCAGAGAAGAAACCTCGGCTCCAGCTGATGGAGCTGCACCTGGAACCTGGATCTTCCACCATATCCTGAAGTCCTAAACTCACGTGCATCAAAAAACGGGGTGTTGAGAAGCACTGCTCTGGAAAATGGGATGGAAGACCACGACCCTCCAGCAAAGTCCCAACTGAATCGGGCATTAGCAAGGGCGGGGAGCAACCGCACCTCGTACACTGGTGATGGGAGTGTACACAGGTACAGTCGCCATGGGGATACGTCAGGCAAAACCTACTGACACGAAACATGTTCGGTGCCTACCATCCAGCAATTCTGCCCTTGATTACACACGTGACAGGGGTAAGTGCTGATGGCCACCAAAAGATGGGGCAGGAGGAGCGTCACTATCTGTAATAGGCCCCAACTAGAAAACTCAAATGTCCAGCAACTGCAGAATACATACATTGTGGCTTGTGACGTACTCATGTAAGAGAACACACGCAGCCATGAGGAAGTACAGATCACAGCTACATGCACCAACACGGATGGATCTCACAGTCGTCCGCCTGCCCCAAGTTAGTCAGACACAAAAGAGATCACACGGTAGCATTCCAGTTTACGAGGATTAGAACAGGCAGATCTAACTACGGTGATAGGAGTTAGAGCAGTGGCCACCCTCTGGGCCTCAGAAAGGACTTGATGGAACTTTCTAGGGTCCTGGGAATGTTCCGCCTCCTGCTGTGAAGCGGGGTGGGTGTGCGGATGTGTGCATATGCAAAGAGGCACCAAGCTGCACGGTTGGGACTGGATCGGTGCACTTTCCTGCATGTAAATTACACACCGATAAGAAGGAAGTGTGTAAAGCGTCCCAATCTGGGGAGCGCTGGGCTAAACCGAATGAAGCACGTTTTCTTCGCTGGAGCTGCTCAAAGTCTGTTAAATTATAAGGAGTGCCGTGAATCTCAAGAATGGGAGGCAGCGAGCAGAGTCTCCTGAACGGTTTGACAACAGAGCTCACCGTCTCCACGGCCTTTTCTCCACCTCCCGTCTGCAACCCTCCTGGTGGGATGCAGTGACCTGGCGGCCCCCTCCGGGGCGCAGCTTCCAGTGTCCGACCAGGCTTTCAGAATGACGCCCAGGGGCCACGCTGGGCATGTGACGTCACCCTTCCCGGACTCCGTTAAATGGGGCACGGTGGGCGAGGACTGGACGGGGACAGGGGCAGGGGTGGAAACCGGGACCTCTAGCGCCCGAAACCCCGGGCAGCTCCACGAGGGACACGTGCCCAGGATGCCTGTCCAGCCACCCCAGGGAGGCTCTGCGAGGGCAGCAGGTGTCTCTGTCATTCATTCATCAGCCTCCTGCCGGCTGCTCAGCACCCGACTGGGCGCCCCGTGGCCTTGGTCACCGGGAGTCCACTGAGCTCCGGAGCTCCAGGTGGCGCAGCTGAAAGCAAATTCCAGCCATCCTTCTCCGACCTGAGGATCCTGCCCCGAGGAGACGCCCTTTCCCCTCCCCAGCAGCAAGGCCACAGGCCGGGATTCAGTCCAGGTGTCTCTTGTTTCTTCACTGTGTGTTTTCGGGCCAGTCACCTCCCCTCTCTGGGCATCAGGTTCAGAATCCCTAAAATGGGCATCTTTTTGGCACCTCAGGATACGGGGAGGTCACTTAGGGGAAATTGCCAGGAAATGGGGCTCACTGGGACTCGTAAGAGCTCTGTGCCTCAGTTTCTTCATCTACAACATGGGGACCACGAAGGGGGATAATGGGATAGTGTTCATACAGTGCTTAGCATGGTGCCTGCCGCGTAGACACTCAGAATCTAATACACAGCCGTAGCAATAACAGCAAACACTGACAAAGCACCTACTACGTGTCAGGCACTGTTCATAGTGCCTTATGTGCATTAAGTCATCTAAGCTCACTGCTTTTCTAATAAGTAGGCTCTACTATCATTATGCCTGTTTTACAGATGGGGAAACTGAGGCACAGAGATGTCAATCCAGTCGAGATCACATAGTTGGTAAGTAGTAGAGCTGGGGTTCAAACCCGAGCCATCTGGCTGAGTACGGGAGCTCTTTCACATGCATATTACATTTCAATTAAAAAAATCACTTCCCGGGCAACAAAAGAAAAAGTAGGTAGATAAATTGGACTTCACCAAAACTAAAAACTTTTGTGCATCAAAGAACATTATCAAGAGAGTGAAAAGTTAACTGACAGAATGGGAGAAAATATTTGCAAATAATATATCTGATATGGATTACTATCCAGAAAATATAAATACATATTTTGATCTTATATATATAATATTCCTACAACTCAACAACTAAGAAAAAAACAAACTTATTCAAAAATGGACAAATAACTTGAATAGATATTTTTCCAGAGAAGATATAAAACTGGTCATGGAGCACATGAAAAGATGCTCAACATTGTTAGTAATTAGGGAAATGAAAATTAAAACCACAGTGAGCCATCACATCACACCCATTAGGACGGCTACTAAGGAAAACAAAGAAAAAATCAGAAAGCAACAAGTGTTGGTAAAGGATGTGGAAAAATCAGAACCCATATGCATTGCTGGTGAGGACACATAATGAAATGGTACAACCATAGTGGAAAACGGTTTGGTGGATCCTCAAAAAATTAAACATAGAATTACCATGTGATCCGGCAATTCCAATCCTAGGAACAGACCCCGAAGAATTGAAAACAGGGACTCGGATATTTATGCGCCAATATTCTTAGCAGTATTAGTCATAGCAGCTAAAAGGCAGAGACAACCCAAGTGTCTATCGGCAAATGAATGGACGAACACAGCTTGGTAAACACATACAATGGAATATCGTTCAGTCTGAACAAGAAACGAAGTCCTAATATTAATGCCTGCTACGACAGGGACGAACCTTGCAGACAGCACGCTAAGTGGAATATGCCAGACACGAAAGGACAGATATTGCATGATTTCGTTTATGCGAGACATCTACGACGCGAAAACGCAAGAGACAGAAAGCAGAATGGAGGTTGCCAGGGCTGTGGGAGGGGGAGGGGGAGTTAGCGTTTACGGGCACAGTTGCCGTTGGGGATGATGGAGAAGTTCTGGAACTGGGTAGTGGTCACAGCTGTGCAACACCGCAAACCTTCTTAATGGCACTGGATTGTGTGCTTAAAATGGGTAAAGTGGTAGATTTTATGTTCCTTATATTTAACCATAATCACGAAAAAAAATTTTTTTTAATGGACTTGCCCAGATTGCTGCAACATCCTCACTGGTCTCCCGGCTCCCGGCTGACCCTCTCCAGACGCCTCTCCACAATGCCCACCAGAGGGCGCTCCAAACCTCACCCCGGATGGTATAAAACCTCAGTCACAAATTTCCCTGGCTCTCCTCAGGGCCTCCTGTGGCCATAAAACCAAGCCCCTTATTCTGACCCTGAGGGTCACCCTCTCCCTCCACAGCCCCAGTGACATCATCACCATCATCATCACCATCATCACCACTAAACAAGTCCCGGGACCTTTGCACTTGCTGTTCCCTCTGCCTGATGCTCTCCCTCTGATAATTCCACATGGCTGAGCCCTCCTCAACTCTTAGCTTGAATGTCACCTCCTCCGAGAAGCCCTCCCTGACCACCTAATATCAAACAACACCACCTACCCTCTCCCCAGTCACGCTTGGTTCCCAAGACCCCATTTGCTTTTCTTCACAGCACATGGTAACACCTGAAATTCTCTCCTTTGAGTCTGGCTACCTGCCTACTGCCTGTCTCCCCACATGACAGCATGAGCTCCAGGAGGGCAGGGGCCACACGTGTCTGTTCACTGCTGTATCTGAGGGTCAAGAGCAGCACACAACACATAGTAGCTGCTCATTGAATGTCTGCTGGATGCGTGAATAGGTGAAGAGATAAGTGAATGACTAGTATTTATCATCCTGGGTTATATAATTGCTTATTTAAAGTCTACGAATGTGAGCAATTTGAGGACAGAAACTTTACTTATTCACCTTTTATTTTAGAGCTTTGTATGAATTAATAACTGGGTAGAAGATGGATAGATGGATGGGTGGGTGGATGGATGAGTGGATGGATAGGTGGGTGGATGGATGGATGGATGGGTGGGTGGATAGATGGATGAATGG
>RJWJ010045072.1:0-11893 GCA_004363605.1 Indri indri
AAAAAAAAATACTTTTCTTTTTAAAGCAAAAAAACATATAACTTCATATGTTTGATACAGTATGGAGCTAGAACTCCAAAAGTAATAGATTTTAAAAGAGCTTTAGGGAAATGTAAGGAGCTGAAATGAGATATGAAAGAAGATGGGGAGAGAAAGAAAAGAGCGTTTTGACAGAAAAGATGACTGCTAAGCGTCTGCTATGTGCCAGGCGCTGTTGCAGAAGTTGAAGATCCAGAACTAAAAGTCTGGGCTCTTCAAAGAAGTCAGTCTGGTAAGGAATCTGACAAGTTCAATGACACAAAGTGTAGTGTCGTTAAGAAAGTGTGCACACTGTGGGGGCAAGATGGTGTGGGCGAGAACTAGGAAGGCTCCTCGGAATAGGCGACACTTGATCTGAGGGAGACAAAAAGAAAAAAAGGAAGAGGAGAAAGAAAAAACAACAGGAAAAAGACAAGGCAAAGAAAAGAAAGGGGAAAAGGAGAGAGCGCTCGATGCGATCGGCGCTCCGGCCGTCGGCCGTCGACCGCTAGGGTCTGACCGCGGTTCCCGCCCCGTTCCCTCCCCTGCTCGCCCCTCCCCTCGCTCCAGCGCCGCTGCCAGGCGGGCCTGCGCTAGGTGCGAGTCGCCGGCTCTCCACAGACGCTATGCACCGGCTCCTGTCAGCCGTGACGGCCCGGGCTGCGACCCCCGGGGGCCAGGCCTGGGGTTGCGGGAGACGCAGGGCCCACCAGCGCGCCGGGCTGCCGCCTCTTGGCCACGGTTGGGTCGGAGGCCTTGGGCTGGGGCTGGGACTGGCTCTTGGGGTGAAGCTGGCGGGAGGGTTGAGGGGGGCGACCCCTGCGCAGCCTCCCGCTGCCCTCGACCCCGAGGCGTCGCCTCAGGCCGAGCCGCAGGAGCAGTCCCTCGCCCCGTGGTCTCCGCAGAGCCCCGCGCCGCCTCCCTCCAGGTGTTTCGCCAGAGCCATCGAAAGCAGCCGCGACCTGCTGCACAGGATCAAGGTGCGGCGACAGGGAAGGGGGGGCGTAGGCGGCCGGGGACCCCGCGCCCCGCTCCCGGCTTGCCCTGGAATGGGACCCCGTTGGTGGTCATCTCCCGGGGCTGAGCGGACCCCACCCTGGGCGTGGGGTGCCAGCGGTCGGCTTCCGAGAAAGACTTCCCCTTTCCCTACCGCCTGGCAGTGGTCAGAGCTCTGGGGGGTTGCCTAAGTTGGGGTGGAGGGCACCGCCCGCCTAGGGACTGCCCCTTACCCCCCCAGTGTGCGGACCCGGCACACCCCTCGCCGTTAGCGGCAGGGCAAGGCCTGAGCGGAGGGGGCGGGGCCAGGCAGAGGGGGCGGGGCGGGCCTGGCTCGAGGGGGCGGGGCCTGGGGAAGGCCCCCGTGAGAGCGCTGGGGTTTTTCAGCCTGTCTTTGAACTGTCCGTTCTTTTCCCCTTCGACCTTAGGATGAGGTGGGCGCACCGGGCATAGTGGTTGGAGTTTCTGTAGATGGAAAAGAAGTCTGGTCAGAAGGTGGGCCCAGAAAAGTGTTATTTAGTGGCTTGTTTTGTGCCAATTGGTGACTAAAATACAGATGTTTTACTGGTTGGAGTGAATCCCGTGAAATGCTTGCTGTTCCGTTTACATAAAGTGATACGTATTGTAGAAAACATATCTAACGGAAGAATAAGATTTTTATCAGAGCAAGACTTAAAATGTGACAAATAAATTGGAGTCTTAAAGATGGCTTGCTTCTACTCCTACTTTTCTCCTAGGACTGGATTTATTGATCTGAAAGTTGTTACAGTGGTCCTCCCTTATCCTTGGGTTCCAAGTCTCTCAGTAGATGCATGAAATTGATAATAGTAATGAGCTCTGTATATAGTGCGTTTTTATGATAAATTTTCATTTATAATTGGGTGCAGTAAGAGATTACCAGCAATAACTAATAATAAAATAGAACAATTACAACAATACTCAGAATGGTGTACAATTTAAAACATGAATTTTTTATTTCTGAACTTTTCCATTTAATATATTCAGCCACAGATGTGGATAAGGGGGGATTACAGTAACAGTCCATTAACTGCGTATTTGTAGATAACTCTTATGGATAGATAAAACATCAGGATTTTCTTTCTTTTTTTTTTTTTCTTGAGACAGGGTCTCACTCTATTGCCTGGGCTGGAGTGCAGTGGTGTCATCATAGTTCACTGCAACCTCAAACTCCTTGGCTCTAGTGATCCTCCCACCTCAGCCTCCCAAGTATCTGGGGACCACAGGCCCCCGACACCATGCCCAGCTAATTTTTTAAAAATTCAGTTAATGATTTATTAAGTCCCCTATTCTGTAAAAGGCACTGTATTCAGTAATGGGGATAGTCACTATTCCTTGTCCTTAATGAGTTACTCTTTTTACTAGGCAGAGGTGTCAACTATTTTTTCAAACACATGGCTAGAAGCTTTGGGAGAGAGATTTCTATTCATTTTATGATACTTTATCAAAGCATTATTTTATCACTTCTTCATTGCACACAAATTGGTCCAATTGGTCATCCCAGGCTTTTAGGAATCCTACTTTTAGGAACTTATGTTTCAGACATCATTTAAAGAAAGTAAAACTTTTAGAGGTTGATGAGAGCAGTAGGGTTTTGAATTTAAAGAAAAATAATTCTTCCTCCAAGTATAATTTAATCAATATACCTAATTTATGAAAACTCTTATAATCAAAAATAGTATAAATTTATGATTTAATGGGTGAGGGCTTTATTTTTGTGAAAATATTTTTCAGCATGATATACATTTACAGTTTAAAAACAGTCATTGTGCTCCTTTTCAGATCTCTGTTCTTTATATATACATAAAGAATTTTTATACATATAATTTATACATATAAAAAAATATAAATTATATATATATGTATATAAAATTTTTATTCTTGTGAGACAGAGTCTTACTCTGTTCCCTGGGCTAGAATGCAGTGGCATCATTATAGCTCACTGCAACCTTAAACTCCTGGATTCAAGTGATCCTCTTGCCTCAGCCTCCCAAGTAGCTGGGACTACAGGTGCATACCACCCCACCCAGCAAATTTTTCTATTTTTTTGTAGAGATGGGGTCTCAAGCTGATCTCAAACTCTTGGCCTCAAGCTACCCTTGTGCCTCGGCCTCCCAAAGTGCTGGGATTACAGGTGTGAGCCACCACACCTGGCTTCAGTTCTTTATATTTCTTAGAGTTCCATACTGTTAGCCTGTGTAGAAGATGGAAAGCAAACTTAAAATTTTTTTCTAGAAGGAACTTTAAATTAGTAGAACATAGTTTTCCTTCTGGTTTGCCAGCCAAATTAAATTGATAATTAGCTAGATATAGTTTGCAGGACATCTTTTCACATTAATTTTTATAGGGTGGCTATTTAAGGAATTCAGTGGAAACTCACTCAAAAATCAAGGATAAATATAATCCGAAGAACATGATGTTTTCTTTAAAGAATGTAGAGTAATTTATTTAAAATGTAGAATAATTAGATTGTTTAGATAAGCTAAGAAAAATTAGTATCTGAATCAGATGGAAAATTACTGTTGCACACAGGATACAATGTTATTTTAGTAATAAAGTTAAATTGTTAGGCTTACTGGTGACAGTGTTGCTAACTCTCATCCTTTACATGTCCAGTTTTAAGTAACTTATAAAAGTGGAACATAAATGCACAGCATGTTTTAGATAGTATTATTTCAGTTTTTGAAGATTGTTTGACCATGAAGCCCATTAATAGTGACGTTTTGCTTTTCTTTTCTTCTCCAAAGGTTTAGGTTATGCTGATGTTGAGAACCGCGTACCTTGTAAGCCAGAGACAGTTATGAGAATTGCCAGCATCAGCAAAAGCCTCACCATGGTTGCTCTTGCCAAATTATGGGAGGCAGGGAAACTGGATCTTGATATTCCGGTACAACATTATGTTCCTGAATTCCCAGAAAAGGAATATGAAGGTGAAAAGGTAGTGAAACTCACACTTTGCTTTCTTAATGGCATGTTAAATGGTTTATGCTGGAATTTATATTTAAGATGTTTCATAGGATTCTTTGGTTTTGTTTTTAGTTGTAATTAACAGATTCAGTTTTGGGTTTTTTTCAGTGCAAATGATAATTGGATAGGTATTTTTCTGAAATTTGAAACTAAGGCTTTGTCCATGATATTTTCCCAGCAGCAGTCCAAAATGGAAAATATTACCGAGGCATTATTCCAAAGCTACTAACTTTTTATTATACAGTTTAATATTATAATTGAATTTTCATGTTTTTACAATTAGGTTTCTGTCACAACAAGGTTACTCATTTCCCATTTAAGTGGAATTCGTCATTATGAAAAGGACATGAAAAAGGTGAAAGAAGAGAAAGCCTATAAAGCCTTGAAGATGATGAAAGGGACAGCGGCATCTGACCAAGAAAAAGAAGGCAAGAGTAACGAAAAGAACGACTTTGCTAAAGCTAAGACAGAGCAGGATAATGAAGCCAAATGCCGGAATTCAAAACCTGGCAAGAAAAAAAATGATTTTGAACAAGGCGAATTATACTTGAAAGAAAAATTTGAAAATTCAATTGAATCCCTAAGATTATTTAAAAACGATCCTTTGTTCTTTAAACCTGGTGAGTGTTAATTCCTTCTCTTAACAAAATTGTCATTATTGAAGTGTTAATCTTCAGGAAATACAAAACGATACCATCTTGCAGCACATTCAGTGAGGTTGATGATTGTGGTATGGCCAGCACAGTACTTGCCCTTTTGTCTGCAGTTCCTAACAAAGCCAGCATCCAGGGAGATAGTTGTTTAAATTTAGCCTCGTCGTAGGCTACCCAGTCATTTAGAGGATTCTCAGTATCAAGATATGCAATTATGAAAATTATGGAGAAATGTTAGAATAATAGTTCTCCAAATAAAACTTTGACCAAAGTGGACATGATAAAGTATTGCTAATATTTTAGAATTTAGTTAGAATTTAAATTGCTCAACTTATTTTGTGCCTTCATTTCTTAAAGAAATGAGTAATCATTGACTTAATTTTATTTCCCTAAAAGCTGATCTATAAAATAATTATCTTCATTTTTGTATATTTGAATATGGTGCATATTGAAACCACTTTAAGTTCTTTAAATTTACCATGGGTGTATGTATTTTTATTCCATTTTCATTTTAAGAATTGTTTTTACTGTGAATAGATATTATGTAGGTATAACTAATGGGAGCAAAGAATATAATTATGCATTTTGTTTTAAAAAATAAAGTTCTTGAGACAGGAGGATTGTTTGAGTTCAGGATTTCAAGACTAGCCAGAGCAAGAGTGAGACCTCATCTCTACTAAAAATAGAAAAATTAGCTGGGCATCATGTGATGAACCTGTAGCCTCAGCTACTCTGGAGACTGAGGCAGGAGGATCGCTTGAGCCCAGGAGTTTGAGGTTGCTGTGAGCTACAGTGATGCCACTGCACTCTACCTGGGGCAACAGAGTGAGACTCTTGTCTCAAAAAAAAAAAAAAAAAAAAAAAGGAAACTGAACTCCCTTCCTCACTCCCCTCTTCATAATAAATAAATAAATAAAGTTCTTATCCATTTTTAGTACAGATCATATAATTTTAAGTTTTCAGAATCCAAAATGATATAGTGATATATTTGAAACAATATCTATAAATATGTATTTGTATTTAAATATGTATTTTACACAAGGGGTTTTTAGGTCTACATATATTTTATTAAAATAAGAACTGTGTGCCTATTTAAACAGTGGGTAGAAAGTATATGAAAAACTTCTACCCAAATTTGGATTTCTTCCCCTTCCTGTTTTGTTGTCAGTTTGAAGGATTTTTGTTTCATTTTGTTTTGAGGTAGGATTTATTTGCTTATTTCATTATCAGAGAACGGAGCAGAGTCATGTGAAATTTTAAGTATACTAATCATCATTTTATTCTTGTGTTAAGGACATGGAATAAGCAGGGGCTTTGTAAAGTTAACTAAATTTGTTGATGTATCATCCATAATCTTTTTCTAAATGCTGAAGTAAAATATTGCAGTTTTAAAGATATGCCAATTTTCAGTGGGAAAAATATTCTACATATTTTTGAATAATAATCAAGCATTTTCTTTTTTTTCCCCCTTGCAATGATGTCTCAAGGTAGTCAGTTTTTGTATTCAACTTTTGGCTATACCCTACTGGCAGCCATAGTAGAAAGAGCTTCAGGATATAAATATTTGGACTATATGCAGAAAATATTCCATGACTTGGATATGCTGACAACTGTGCAGGAAGAAAATGAGCCAGTGATTTACAATAGAGCAAGGTAAACAAATACCTTTTGGTGTGTGCAGCTATATCTCATCCTAACTCTGTGTTTTCAATTAAAAGTCAGTTTTCCTTGTTTCCATTCCAAAATCAACTTGCCATATTATGAGAGCTTTCTACATGTTTATTTTTTTATCTATAAATTGAGGGAAATAAAACATGTTTGTAAAGTTCCTCAAGACCTTCAATGAAAGACAGCAATAATAATTCAAGCACGTGAATAGTTAAACCAAACGTGCACCCATCATGGGCATCTGTAATTTGCTCTTTAATCATTCGTTTTCTTATGTTTTAGCTAATGCTTTGTTTACATTTTATTGTCTTTTAATTGTTTTAATATTTATTTATTTATTTAATATTTAGCTGGGTGAGGTGGCTCATGTCTGAAATCCCAACTACTTGGGAGGCTGAGGTAGGAGGATCACTTGAGGCCAGGAATTGGAGACCAGCCTGGGCAATATAGCAAAACCCTGTCTCAAAAGAAAAAAATTTTTTAATTTTTTTTTTTTAAAAAGAAAGAATTTCATACTTGCAGAAAAATTGCAGAATAATACTAAGAATTCACATACACTCTTAACCCAGGTTTCCCTAATGTTATCATTTTATTACATTTGCATTATCTATCTGTATGTTATTTTCTTCTGAACCATTTGTAAATAAGTTGTAGACATGGTACCCCTTTACCCATAAGTACTTAAATTTTTATTTTCTAAATACAAGGACATTCAGGAAATTAACAACACGATGCATTTTTCAAATCTGTATACCTTATTCAAATTTTGTCAGTTGTTCCAATAATGTCCTTTTATAGCAGAAAAAAGTCAAAATTTTTTCTAGTCCAGGATCCCACATTGCATTTAGTTGTCATGTCTCTCAGAAGTCACATGATGTCAGTTTGTCCTATTATTGGTGATAGTATTTCAATCTCTTTTTGACCATGCCTGTCAGATTTTTCCTCTATAAAGTTACTATTTTTCTCTTTTTATTAACAACTATATTTTGGGGAGATACTTTAGACAATGTAAAAATCCTCTTTCTCATCAAACTTTCTACTACTTTTAGCATCCGTTGATGATTCACACTGAATCAGTTATTACAGCGATAGTTGCCAAATGGTGATTTTCTAGTTTCACACTTCATTCTATATTTGGTAGCTGGTATTCTATTATAAGAAAGTGCTTTTCCTTCTCCTTTATTTATTCATGCATTTATTCATACCAGTATGCACTCATGGATTCTTATTTTAGTTAATGAGTTATAGTCTGTCACTATCATTATTTAATATCTTGCTTTTAAAATATTAAGCAGATGGGGTGCAGTGGCTCATGCCTTTAATCCCAGCACTCTGGGAGGCCAAGGTGGGAGGATCACTTGAGGCCAGGAATTTGGGCAACATAGAGAGACCCCATCCCTATATAAAATTTTTTGAATTATCTGGGCTTGGTGGTGCATGCCTGTAGTCCTAGCTGCTCTGGAATCTGAGGCAGGAGGATCGCTTGAGCCCAGGATTTCAAGGCTGCAGTGAGCTATGATCGTGCCATGGCACTCCAGCACTCCAGCTCTTAGCAACAGAGTGAGTCCCCTTCTCTTAAAAAAAATTAAGCATAGATAGATAATAAATTAAAATGATTCGTTATTAGGTTGCTTACCTATATGTATATATTTTTAATAAATTTATGTTTGATTTTGTGTGTTAATAGTGAATATCAAAATGCTCTTCTGATTTAGATTATGTAGACCCATTAGTAAGGATAATTAAGATTTTTGGTATATTATAAAAATACTAAATGCTATCTAACTAAAATAATTGACCATTTAAAAAATATCTGGGTTTAGAGGACTATTTTATAGTTAGGCATCCTTAGGCACTTTTAAATTATAAGGATTAAGATTTAAAACATTTAAGCCATAGTTTCTCTGAGTTTTCTTTTACAACTTTTAAATTGAAAATATCAAGTTAAAGTTACTTATATACATTTAAATTGGGCGTTCAGACAAAATCCTAAGCAAATTGCTTAATGAGATTTTAATATAATTTATGGAGAGGCTTCAGAACACTTTGATAAATTAACTTGATTTTTTTATCCTTAGGAGAGAAAAATGCTATGATTTTAGATAATTTCATATTTGACTCATTTACCACTATAATAGAAAAGAGCTTAGCCAGCTTTTTCGCCTTTAAAAAATTTTAAATTTAGTTTATGCTTTGTCTTATGGAGGGATTTTCTGTGATTAGAGTTTTAGTTACTGATTTATATAATCTAAAATAGTTCAAGCACAACTATATGAAAATGCTAAAAAATGTACATGTTCACTTGAGATGAGACAGGATTAAAATAATGTAAACCAAACACATAAGGATTCTTTGAACTGGTCTACTTCAAAAGCACACATGGAAGTATTCAAATTTTTTAATTATTTCATTAGATTTTTAAAATTTGAGCTTATAGAGAAAATTTTGAGACTCCAGAAAATGAAAAAGAAAAAATTTAAGATGAACACAGTGTTAATAAATGCAGTAAAGAGTTACTTTACCTTTTAAAGCAATTTGGCATTTCATTATTAGAGGAAAAAGTATTTGAAAAGCAAATACTTGGTAACTTTAAAAAAAAAAAGCTAATTCAGAAAGAGCAAAGAGAGAATACTTATGAAAGGGCAGTTATGTCAAATGTTAGGAAATGAGTCAGGAGTTTATAAGCCGAATTGTCTTTCTAAAGAAATTGATGAAATGGTGGCTTTTTGGGGGGAGCGGATTTTTTTAGTTTTAAGTTCCTATCCCCACATTAGTTTTATTCAATCTTTTGTTGTATTTAGTTAAATTATCATTTTAAATTTACCAGCTTATTTAAAAGGATTAAATATGCATTGCAAATAAGCCTATGGCCTAACAGAGATTTTGGCAACCCAAAAGAAATTAGGTTAATTTTTTAAATGGCATGTAGTTCTCAACCACTTCAGATCTTTGTTTATTATTTTTAGGTCTAGCATTATATTGTACCGGAAGCATAAGAAAAAAATGACAAATACCAGAGGTTCTCTAGTAGAAGATTCTCTAGTAAAGATGGCATAGATGCCTGACCATATTTTGATTTAGATCTACGCATTTGAAAATGAATATCTAGATCTATATGTAAGGGGAAGAAGTACATCATGTGTACTCATTGAGACTCTTTTCTAAACTGGAAATTAAGGCTCTATGAATGTACAGACTGCAGATCAGCTGTCATTTGCTGTTTTCTTGTTGAATGACTAATTTGTGACTTGCACTGAAATCAAAATATGGCATATGAGGGTGAGTTAATTTCATTTTATTTCCCGTTCTTTGAAAAAAGGCAGTGGGTTTCCATTTCTAGTGTTAAGGGTCCTTATCAGCTCTGGGATTTGGGGGGGTATTGGGGTTTTGGTGTTTTTTTGTTGGTTTTTATGTTTTAGACTTAGTAGTACCCAATGGTTCTAAAGGGGTAGTTGATTCATTTCAGTTAGATCAAATGGGTTGCTGAAATAAAATAGGGCACTAAAAGAAGGAGGAAATATTGTTACCTAGGAAAATATTCTGTCCATTTTCTTTGTCTTTATTTTATTTAATACAGTATCGATTTGGGCCTCTAAAACTCAACTCTAATTCTTTTTTTGGTAATAATTAGTTTAAAGGAATTTAAAGGCACTCGCTTTTTGGGGGAATTCAGGGAGTAAAAGGAATCTTTTCAAGGATATGTACAAAAAAACCTTAAAGCAAAACTTAATAAATGCATATGTTTCTATTCATTTGCTTTATGGTACCATTTTACAGTAAATAAAATGTTTCCAGCTTTGTCTTTTAGTCTACTGATTTCTTGGGTGTAATCATGAATCTGTTTATAATACCTTGACTAAGGCTTTTAGAGTTATTGTATTCCCAAGAGTAAATATTTATCTTCTTTATCATTTCTTTGTGTATGCGTGTGTTTAAAATAGTGCCATCTTGTGTCTGTCACTTATTTAAAGTATTTCCCCAGAATCCTACCTCACAATACTACTTAAATTTCTTTGGTTAGAATTTTAGCCATAAGGACACACTTAACTGTAAGGGAGGCAAGGGAATTTTAGTTTTTAGCTGGGTACATGGTTGTCCTGAATAAAATCAGAGTTTTCTTAAATGGAAGAATAGAATCAATTGATTCTGTATAGGCAAATAACTATATTGATTCTGTATAGCAAATAAACTCTCTAACTTTTTAAGCTAACACCCACAGGGGAGTGGACTGAATGTGCTTGCCACTGAAAGATACTCAATTTGTTGATTGGGGGAAATCCTTAGTCAATGCCTTAAGTTATTACTAGACTTTGGTCACATTTTCCATGTGTTTGGCACAATGCTTGCAACAAAAATCTCTAATTTTATAATTGAATGGGACCAAAACCAAATAAAATGAATGTTTTCTGAAGTTTCCTGTTTTTTGACAGTATAGATATGGCCTTTACCTTCTATTTATTTTCTAGAGTGTCTTCCATAATAAAGAATTGTTCCTTATCAAGCTCCTTTTTATGCCTTTGGATCAGCAGTCTCCAATCTTTTTGACTGGCTTCATGGAAGACAATTCTTCCATGGATCGGGGGTGGGGAGGTGGGTTGGCCGAGAGGCCTGGGGATTGGGGACCACTTTAGATGATAGACTTTACTAGTAGTTCAATCCAAATGTTAATGCTAAATGCTAAAGTGGGATTAGTTTTTTATAATATATGTTTTAAATTGTTTTTAAACTTCTCGTAGCAATAAAATACAAAGTAATAATTATTTACAAAGGTACTTAAGAAGCATTTTAAAAATAAAAGTATTTTAAATTTCTAAGTTTGTAGATGTATATTTCTGTGGTTATATAATGTTCTGGAGCACAATCTGGAGATTCTTAAAGCTGTTTGTCATCTGGCATCATTCCTTCAGTTGTTCAGTTAAAAAGATGTCCCAGTAACTTAGTCAAGAACTTGTGTCTATATTCCATTCTTTTAAGCAGAAATTTCCTAGGAATTTGAAATAGTAAAGTTTATCATTCTGCTGAACAAAATTATTTTCATGAAAAGTTACTAATTTTTCTGCTGTGAAAAGGAACCAAGAGATTAAAGTCTAGAATTTGCCTCCTTGAAGTTTAGAATTCAAATCATTTTATATTTAAAGGAGAAATGGCTGAGGAGTTCTGGTTTCCAGTCTTAATATAAGTGGTTTGAAATGCCTTACTATTAAAAGAAAGTTATGCAAAGCTGATTATTAGTCAAAAATATTGGTATTTCTGGTTTATGAGCTTGGAGTTCACTTTAAGAAATATATTTCTCAGTGAGAAAATGTTCTGTTATATGACTTAGTTTAGATTTAATTTTACTTGAGTGGCTAGAATTGTAAGTATAATCAGAGTTAAGGTAGAAAGTAATGACGGCTTAAAATTTGGGAGTGGTGATGGGAACAGAAGAGAAAAGGGTAAGACACCAAGCAGAGGTTGAATAGGTTTTAGCATCTTACTGGATGTAAAAGTTGAGGGCAAGAGAGTCATGAAAGGTTTTATAATAAGGTTTTAGTGGAGAGAAGAAATATGACAAGAAGAGATTAGTTTTAGAC
>RJWJ010045073.1:0-11900 GCA_004363605.1 Indri indri
GGCGTCAGCCTAGCTCACAGCAACCTCTAACTCCCGGGCTCGAGCAATCCTACTGTCTCAGCCTCCCAAGTAGCTGGGACTACAGGCATGCGCCACCATGCCCGGCTGATTTTTTCTATATATATATTTTTAGCTGTCCAATTAATTTTCTTTCTATTTTTGGTAGAGATGGGGTCTCGCTCTTGCTCAGGCTGGTCTCAAACTCCTGAGCTCAGAACAATCCGCCCGCCTCGGCCTCCCAGAGTGCTAGGATTACAGGCGTGAGCCACCGCGCCCGGCCTTCGTACATGTTTTTTTGCTTGAAGTCATTCAGACTCAATAAATATAATTTGAGAATCTACCTTGTGCAAGTGAAAATTAGTCCTATACAAACTTTATAATGAGACCATTTACTCTGGCATACAATTTGCCTCTTATAAATAACCTTGTCTTACACATTTTTCTTTCTTTGAGACAGAGTCTCACTCTGTTGCCCTGGCTAGAGTGCCATGCGTCAGTCTAGCTCACAGCAACCTCAAACTCCTGGGCTCAAGCGATCCTCCTGCCTCAGCCTCCTGAGTAGCTGGGACTACAGGCATGCGCCACCATGCCCGGCTAATTTTTATATATATATATATATATATATATATATATATATTTTTAGTTGTCCAGCTAATTTCTATTTTTTTTTTTTTTTTTTTTTTTTAGTAAAGACGGGGTCTTGCTCTTGCTTAGGCTGGTCTCGAACTCCTGTGCTCAAATGATCCGCCCACCTCAGCCTCCCAGAGTGCTAGGATTACAGGCGTGAGCCACCGCACCTGGCCACACATTTTCAATTGAGTATCTAACAGGGAGTATCTAACAATCTAAATATCAAACTTTTGAAGTTTCGAGAGCACTAAATAATATTAATAATATTAAGCTGCAATCAACAGTAGCCTAAGCAGCTGACTTAAAAATTAATTACATAAAACTCTTACTTAGTACTTACACTTATTGTATGTTATTATATTATAATGTTTAGATGGTGGCTCCTGTAGTGCCCAGGCTAGATATATTCAACTTTATTTACATTACTCAGTACCCAAAGCTTTGAAAAGCATACTATATTCATAAAACTATCACTGCAAATGGAATCTACTGTAATCTGGATATCTGTGATGTCTTTATTTACCCTTTGTCTTTCATAAGCAAATTTTTAAAAAGCTGTATTTTATGGACTTAATATATTTCAGAAACCATCTCTTTTCCTTAAGTTATTATCCAGAGAAAAGGCTAAAGAAAACTCCTTCAACCTATTTTACAGTCTAAAATGACACTATATTAATCCTACAAAAAATAAATATTAAGCAAGATTCAAGGAAACTGATTTTTTAAAAAAGTTCCCTAATTAAACTGTCAGGTTTGTAAGTACTCCAATCATAAGAATAAGAGAAAATAAACAAATTGAAAAGGAACCTCACACATAGATGTAAATAAAGCCACTCTTTAGGTTGCCCATTAATCCACAAGTGGCATATTCATCTTATTTACAGTATTATACCCCCCGCCATGATATTCCATTACAGAGTCACGCTACAGACTCCATAGTTAACACTGTAGGAACCATTTCTTTTTAAGCATAGTTTTCTCTATTTCCCTTTTGGCTTGCTCTCACATTAAAAAAAAAAAAAATCTGTATAATTAAATTTCTTATGCTCTTAGATATTCCTAGAAAATGTCAATTAAAGTTAGAGAAGTGATGCTTGAGGTATAAAACATATTTAAATTTATATTAATTCTTCTAGAAATATTTTAATGTTCCCATTTGTCATGGTCTTGGCTATCCATGTGAGCAAGTACTTCTTACATACTTTTATAAGTCTGTGCAGGAAATTTATGCCACCCTTAACTATCAAAAATTTCTATCCTTTCCATTAGAGAATATCCGGAGAGTTACACACACACACAATAATACTCATGTTTGTTTGCTTTTTTGTTTTCATTTGCTTTTCATGAACCTGTTTCTTCTAATCACTCATCCTTGTCCTAAGACTCCTCTCTGACACAGAGGATTTCAAAGTCCAACTAAATTCAGATACCATCTCATCATGTCTTCACAATCACCAAACCTTCTAGAAGCATGAATGGAAATATAAAAATACTTACTAAAGTATAATTAGACAGACCTGGGCTTTGAAGCCTTAAGAGACATTTTTTTAACTGACAAAATTAATACCAAAGCTTAAGCAGGAAAAATAAATTTTTTGGCATGAAAGGACTGTCAATGCATATTTATACTGCAAATACTGACACAGACAATAGGACGAGATGTGTACTCCAAAACAACTTCTAAAACAATTACTAAGGTATGAATAACCACCTTGATTCAGGTGTTCAATACTATTTCACTCATTTGATATGCAGAATAATGTAATATGGAGCCATGAACTCATCTTAAATCCTTTAAAGACTTGTATAAAGTCAGGTGCAGTGGCTCACGCCTGTAATCCTAGCACTCTGGGAGGCCGAGGCCATAGGATCGCTTGAGGTCAGGAGTTCAAGACCAGCCTGAGCAAGAACAAGAGTGAGACCCTGTCTCTAGTAAAAACAACAACAAAAAATCAGCCGGACATGGTGGTGCACACCTGTAGTCACAGCTACTTGGGAGGCTGAGGCAGGAGAATCGCTTAAGCCCAGGAATCTGAGGTTGTAGTAGCTATGATGACACCACTGCACTCTAGCCTGGGCAACACAGCAAGACTCTGTCTCAAAAAAAAAAAAAAGAAAAAAGAAAAAGACCTGTATACTATGTTCATAAGGTAGGTAATTATTATTGAGTACACATTTGAAAGCTACATAGAATTATTGACTAGGTAACCCAAAAATGAGATAGTTAAGTTTCTGAATACACTAGTTGGCTCAGTTCAGCCTGAATAAAATATATTACAAGCAGCAAGGGGTGGGAGTAGGGGGAACATGAAGAAATAACATTTGTTAGATGTCAAAAGTGCTACAGATTACAAACTACCGTAGAATCTGTAAGAAATTTTTTTTTTTTTACAGTGCTATAGAAATCAAATGGAGAAAAGCTATAGGTGCTATGTAATGGAGAACCAAACATCCTGGTAGGAGAGGTACATGGTACCTCCAAATACCATTTGAAAGGCAGTCTGCTGAGCAAAGCCTCTTAAGTCAGATCAAAGTTCAAAACTTGACCTACAAGTTAAAGATGTGAGAACTTCGGAAAACGTTTAACTTTTCTAAGCTTCAGGTAAGATGGGGTAGTGTCCATCAGGTTAGCATGAGGATTGAAACAGATAACACATAGCTAGCCCAAGATGCTTGGACAAAGTGGCTCAATAAATATTAATGTATTATTTTTTCTCCTGAAACTTGTAAGTAGCAGAAAACTAGAAAAAGAAAAAAAGATAAAGGTCTTCCATCTTGGATACATACATGAGAAAGAAAATGGACATCTTTCAATCTTTATACGGGAACATATCCTAAAACTAAAAATGGGGGGTAGTAGAGAAGTGAAGAAAACTGAGAAAGGATTACAATAACCATTACAGATTCCTCTGGTTGTATGCATAAGAACTGTAAATAAAGGTGTACTGGGTAACCTCTAAGGACTAGACTAAGGAGAATTTCTCTAAGGTGAACCCTATTGGGATTAGTAGCTTTGGGATTAGTAACTTTAGCTCTGTAAGGAAATCAAAAGAGAGTGTCTCGGCCATTTGGACAGCTGGACATCTTTGAGATTACTAGTATAAACAAAAAAGATGCCCTCAAAAAATGGGACGTCTATGGCTGGGCGCGGTGGCTCATGCCTGTAATCCTAGCACTCTGGGAGGCTGAGGCGGGCGGATAGTCCTGAGCTCAGGAGTTCGAGACCAGCCTGAGCAAGAGCGAGACCCCGTCTCTACCAAAAATAGAAAGAAATTAATTGGACAGCTAAAAATATACATATAGAAAAAAACTAGCCGGGCATGGTGGCACATGCCTGTAGTCCCAGCTACTTGGGAGGCTGAGGCAGTAGGATTGCTCGAGCCCAGGAGTTTGAGGTTGCTGTGAGCTAGGCTGATGCCACGGCACTCGCCTCAGGCAAGAGAGTGAGACTCTGTCTCAAAAAAAAAAAAAAAAATGGGACGTCTAGCTGGGCGTAGCAGCCCATGCCTCTCATCCCAGCTATTGGGAAGGCTGAGGCTAGAGGATCACCTAAGCCAAGGAGTTCAAGACCAGCCTGGGCAACACAGCAAGACTCTGTCTCAAAAAATCCAAAACAAACCAACAAACAAAAAAATAAAACAAAGTGGCCGGGCATGGTGGCTCACGCCTGTAATCCTAGCACTCTGGGAGGCCAAGGCGGGCGGATCGTTCTGAGTTCAGGAGTTCGAGACCAGCCTGAGCAAGAGCGAGACCCCGTCTCTACCAAAAATAGAAAGAAATTAATTGGACAGCTAAAAATATATAGAGGAAAAATTAGCCGGGCATGGTGGCGCATGCCTGTAGTCCCAGCTACTCGGGAGGCTGAGACAGTAGGATTGCTTGAGCCCAGGAGTTTGAGGTTGCTGTGAGTTAGGCTGACGCCACAGCACTTGCCCCAGGCAAGAGAGTGAGACTCTGTCTCAAAAAAATAAATAAATAAATAAAATAAAAAAGCAAAACTCAGGATGTTTATGTTAAGCTAATCTTAAGAAACATCCTTCTGGAAAAGAACTCTAACAATGGGAACAGATATTGACGGGAACACTAAGTCAGATGGAACTTCCCTTTTAGAAAGAAGGGACAGATACAATTTTATTTTAACAGAAACTTGGTACAGAGTGGAAGAGTCATTTAAATTCATAGATCCTTTGCCTCATAATCTGAAGTCACGACACAAGAATAAAATTTTACATGTACGAATCCTGAGCTCATGGGTAGTGAGAGGTTCAAAAGGAGGGCTCGGGTTTCACAAGCTTTGTAAGTGATCTTTTTACACCATATGACTAAGAACATATTTATTCATGAGAGCTTACGAGCCCAGTCTTCTGAAACTGTCAAACTAGAGAGAGAAGAATGTTTATACCAATGAAAATCCACAAAAATCCATAAAATTTTTAAGAATAAAGATCTCTCTTTTAGATTAAGGAATGTAGAAAACTATCTTACAAAATAATAACAAGTGGGCTTTAAAATATTAATATGCACAGTAGCCAGTCTATTAAAGAGTTGTCTGGAGGGAGTCCTAAATACTATTTGGTATTATGTCACTGATTCTAAAATACTGATACGTACAAGTCTAAATGAATGTTTTCAGGAAAAGCACACGCTCTCAAAACAAAACAAAAATCAGATTTCTGTTCTAATAGAATCCTGAATTATTTTTGGTGGGGGACAGGGTAAGGAGATGTTACTAGGAGGAAGTGAGATGTTTTTCTTTTATGAGTTTTGCATAGAGGCTTAATATTAGGGACTTAAGTTTCTATAAATGCATATCGAGCTGTAAGGCTAGAGAATTATGTATAATCTACATTAGGTATAAATATTATTTTTAAAGTCCTATTAACCATAATGAAAAATGATCACCTTATAACTAACCTAAATATTTCATACTATACTTTAGGCTCTTTCCTACTAATTCTGTACTCAGATGGGTACCAGATAACCGGCTTTTATGTATTAATACTTATAAGTAAATACCTAAGTTAATTAACTGTTAATATCAAGAAAAAAATTATCTCAAGAAAAAAATTATCTATCTTTGGAAGATATCTAAATTAATTTACATAGCTTACATCATTACTTACTTTTATAGTAAGCCACAAAACTTAATATATAAAGACTAAAATACTCCAAATCCTGATGGCCTCATATACTTTCCCAAAGTTAAAGCTTTCTAAAAAAGGTCTAGACAACAGGAGCTGATTTGGTTTAGAAAATTTAGCTCATTAATGTCTTCCACAGGCTTACGCCATTTTCCCCCAATATTACAGGGGTGATTAACAAGGTTATAATTTTCATATATCTGAGCTTTAAATGGATGAATCAGCCTTTAGTCTCAGTTACTGCATAGATTTTTTCTTCTTCCTCTTATAAACACCACACTGGATTGATATTCAATTCTCAATTACATAAACTGAAATAACACAGCCCCAACACTGAGAAGTCAATCGCATAGGAAATACAAAAACAAAACAGCGAATTTCCTAATAAACAGAAACAGGAAAGGAATACAATTTAAATATGCCATAGTTTATTGCCTGGATTTTCCTCCTCTTTTGAATAACTCAAAGCGACAGAAATGCTCCACACTAGAAAACTCTCATGTTACTTGCAAGGAAAACTCTAAATTGCAGTTATGAGGTGGGGAGCAGTTGACAAAGCAGAACTTTTTAAAATTTAATTCCTCTGGTTACCTGATTTTTAGAAAATAAAAACTTAAAAACCCAGAATGCAATGCCAAAGAAAGTATGCTGGTAATCAAAATCCTAAATGACTCCTAGTAGAATTATAGTCATAGATTATTACTACATCAACAATATTTCTGACATTACTTTGGAAGGTAGGTAGTGTTTTTTAAGTCTGTAAACCAGCTCTGGAATGGAAACAAAATGCCTGTATAGCAAGAAAAAGGTAATATTAATATAAAACCCACAGATTTTTTTTCTTTCTCTTTTCAGAAGTTGTGCCTGGCACTGTGCAGCTGTGGTGCTGTCTTCATCACTCCCTCCATTTCTAGTCTTGCTAATTAAAAGGTTGATCACAGAACAATGCTCTTCTCATTAATTTCAGTGTTCCGATTGGGCAGGATCCCTGCTTACCCCACCTGATCTTTTCACACTGCTGAAGTTAATGTGACAGGAGCCCGAAGATGGATTACCTGCTGCCATATTGCCCATCGCCTCCAATCAGGAGCTATCTGTGTAAACTGATTGTTCTAATTTGCTCTCATTATTTTTACAATATCAGGAGAAAATAACGCACACAGCTCACTGTCAAAGCCATGAAAATCAGCCATTAGTTAAACCCAGGCACTGAGTGGCTTTATTAGATGCACTGCAGTTTACTGATGTAGCTCCAGTCAAACAAGGCAGCATTTGCTTCAGTAGGAGGAAATGTTTATACGGAAAGTAAATATTTATTGTGATAACACCCACAGCAACAGGATATTTTAAAGAATCCTCTTCTTATTTCAGAAGCTTGATTTGACAACAACTTAGGTTGGGTTGGCATAAGAAAATAGGTAACATTTAATACACACTTAATAGCATGAAATCTATTAAATCTATAAGCACTCTTTATCTCCTATACTTTGTACAAATAAGAAACCCTATTCTGTGACTACAAAGACTAATCAGTAAAGAAGGGTAGTTCTTTTTTGCTCCATACAACCACAAATATTTTTCTAAAATTTTATACTTGGGAATGAAAATTATCTCTATAATGATTACAACAGGTATAATTTTAAATAAGACTACATTCTTATAAAATGTAAGTTTTCAATAAGATTATTAATCCTAATATCATAGATATTCATAGTATATTAATTAGAAAATAATCAGCACAGTAAAGCCGGCTAAGTGAACAAGCTGGGATTTAAACCTTTCAGTAACTAATGGTTTCTTAAAGCAGAAGGCAGAACTCTGCAGACAGGTTTGATATTCAATGAGATTGTACATTTAAAGAACTGTCCTGGGCACAAAGAAAATATATTTTCATGTTGTAAAGAAAATGCTAAACTCCAAAAGAGAACAGATTTAAATTTGGTATTTCTAGGCTTGCTTGGCTATGGACATTTTGTAAAAATATTAGCTAAATGTTGCGTGAACAGCATTTTAGGGGCTGGAGAGGAGGGTATAAATAATAGAAACTGATGCCTTTTAAATAAAAGAATTTAACTAATCTATACACTATTTCCTCTACCTCCCCACTTTAGTATTAGGAGGAAACATGGCTTCCTCCTGTTTTCTTTCTACACTAAGATTCCTAGGTAATGTGAAGGCAAGAGTATGCCCTTCTTGCTGCTCCCCTTTTAATGGCCACTTTTTTTTCCCCTAAGAAACGTGTGCCATGCTTTTCTCCTTAAAATTCCTGCACTAAAAGACTGCACCATACTGCACTCCGCAAAACGTGCTGATGGCGCCAATTACAAGCCCCCAGCCGAATGCTCCAGCCCCCACCATTCGGGCAGATTTATGCGGACTCTTGCCGACGTTATTACAAGTCAGAGTTTATTGGGAAATTGTTACATTATGCGGAGTGTCTAACAAATTGCTTATGCTGCTATAATTGGATTACAACAGCCGCTTGCTCCCACCGGTAAGATTAGGCAAGTAGGACTCCTGCCGATCTCTGAGCGTTAGCAGTAATTTTATTTGCCTTGCCTCTCTCTTTCCTAACAACATGCCTCTCTCCCTGCCAGCTGTCTGCTGAAAAGGCACAGGCTTGTTCCTTGGCCCTAACAATGCAATTACAGCCCCGCAGATCGCACTGTTTGTGCATTAAGTACAGAGCCAAAACGAGGCGAATTGATCGTTTGACTTTTGGAGAAGCCATGTGATCTCTCTGTGCGGGTGATCTGACATGCATCAGCAGGCAATACTGCAGTCATTCTTGATGAAGAACTTTCTTCTTTCACCCCTTTTCCCTCAATCTTTCGTTTTTCACTGAGGAAGACACTGACTGGGCTCATCTCATGCTAATCTTGATCAATCCACAAAGACAAACTTGATCTTATTAGCTCCCTGGCTAGATAGAAATGTGAATAGGTTCTAGCATCTTGAAGCGCCTCAGTCAGATATATCAGCGGTTCCTAACAGCTGAACTGCTGCTGCTATCTAAAAATAAGGTTCATAAAGAGTTCATTGAGGAAGAGTTTATAGAAAGACTGTAGTTCAAAAGAACTACAGAAAGTTTTAGGTTTTGTCCAATAAAACCGCCTTGGAACGGCTTTGTTATAAGCTCTATCTATATGCAAGGGCCATCAAAAATTAGCACTGAAACTTGTGTCCTGCCTTTCTCTACAGATCTGCTCTGCTGGAATATGCTGGTGGCCAGTGTGCACAATCAATGCAGTTGGACTTCAGGCCTAAAAACAGCCAATCTGATCCCCATTTGGGGCAAAGTTTTAAACACATGTTGATGACAGTTTTCTGTTTCTTGCGTCTTTTTCCTGTATGTTTAACAATGAATGCAATGCGGGTAGCGAGGAGACTGCACAAGCAGTTACTCTTATTCCAAGGTATTAATTCATGAAGATTCTGGGCTGGGGTCTGGACTTCTTTTTTTAATTAACTCTCTTCTTGGTTGAAAATGGTTTGAATTTTACCAATTTTACATTCCTGCTTACACTTTTCCTCACCAGTGGCATATCCTCGGGGTTCCTAAAGCTGATTACACAACTAATGTGTAGTCAATCTGATCCCTTTTGGTGCCCCACATCTGTATTCTTAAATAGCACGTACCTCTAGGGAAAATGTATTCTTACATCCTTAATTTGACAAACTCTTGCCTATATGAGGGTGAGGGGCCCTTGCTTCTCTTACTAATTCCAAAGTGACCTCGGGAAAGTCACTTTACTGTGTATTTCTCAGAACCTGTGTGAGTTCAATGTCCAATTAACACATTAAACTCATATGAATATTTAAAGACTTTAAAACATGTATTGTTTCTGAACTTCATTTCTGCCTTTTTGAAACAGGAATAAGCCTAATTTGTAACATGTTATATTCTAAAGTTTTTCCAACTACATTGGCCTCAGTGATATGGTAAAATCTTAGTATGTTCTCTACAAAGCTAATGTTTAGACCTGACAAAGGCTCTTGTGGGAAGAACGGACCATCTGACATGCTACTTGTGGAACAGTATATTAAAGAAGCCTGTTAACATGTAGTTTAAAACTCGAAAGAAACTCTGAGCAGCTGAAATGCCTTATAAATAGCGCAGACCCAGAGGAAGTGCAAACGTCTGCATTGTGAATTGTAGATCTTAATTACCGACAATGGCTGGTATAGCAAGTAGCACAGAAAAAAAGTGAAACAGTTGCACTGTTCATGGTTAGCAATAATTCTTCAGGAAAATATTTACTATCAATCAGTTATGAGAAAAGGGACTCTGTGCTCGTAAAACAGCACGTTGCTTCTCATACCAGGACCATTTTGCTTCAGCATAATCTGAATTTAAACAGCTTGTTTCCTGCGGATATAATTTTGGAAATAAATAAAACAAGTCTTCTATCAAAATCTGGAGTGAGAAGGAAGGAACATCACATTTTTCTGTCTCAGTCAGTTTCAAACAGATTATTAGACTCAAGTAAAAAACAATAACAACAAACAACAACAACTAAAATACAGAACATCTACAAAGGACTACTGAAGGGATTTATTTTCCAAACATAAAGAAGCAAAACTTCTCCCATCAGGGCCAGAAATCTAGATAGATGTATTCTAATAACTCAATTTTAACTCTATGTGTTTGTGTATATGTTTGTGGGTATAGGTAAGGGTAAAGTAGGGAAAAGCCTAAAACCAAAATTGTCAGTAATATTTGACTAAAGTCAATGAAAAGATAACATAAAAAATTAATGCTCTTCAGTTTTCCAGTTAGCTTTCTTTAGCAATTAAAAACCATCATGAAGGTTGATTATTAGGTACAATGCGATTATGGGTCTTAAAGACTAAGCTGACAGCTAATAATGACTGTCCTTTTAAAGCTATAATAAATACAGAGCTCATAATGTTCCAAACACAAATCTCGTGAACTACAGGGCTATAATCGGGAGAAAAGATTTTGAAAAAAAAATAAAAGACATTTTAATGTTTCGAAATATTATTTGGATTCAGTTATACTGATAAACTGACCCCCTTCCCCATTTTTATTTTTAAATGTTTTCTTAGGCCTCTTCCTTCCAGTTAAACATTCAAAAGACCTAGGATAGGCAACCTAAGGTAGCCATAGTTTGTCTTATACCTTTGTTTCCTTTTATTCTAAAAAGAATCATAATGAGTACCCTTTTTATAGACCTATTATAAGACTGAGATATTTCTGGCAAAGAAGCATCACGTACAAGGTACTATAGGGGTCTTGAACATAACAACATTGCTGCTTTTAGGGAAATTAACTGTTATTAATGTTTTCTCTAAAACTCATATGAACAGTATTCAATAATGTTTTGGATTACAATTAGTATCTCCCACCAAAGTTACTCTTATCAGAATTTAGTTGCTTTCAACTAGAGGACAAAAATGGTTGATACCACTATATCACAATTGTTCTCACATGGAAACAGTTGGACATTCAGGCTACATTGCAGGACAATCTGAATCAACAACAGATACTTGTACCAAGTTCAGAAAACATTTCAGCCATATCAATGTAGCAGATGAAACTATTCGGTTAAGGGCTAAAAGTAAAGATCAGGAAATAGGGACAAGTTTGCAGACCTACAAAAATAATAGCAAGTTATTCCATTCAAAGGTCAAGC
This sequence comes from Indri indri, assembly GCA_004363605.1. Taxonomy (NCBI): domain Eukaryota; kingdom Metazoa; phylum Chordata; class Mammalia; order Primates; family Indriidae; genus Indri; species Indri indri. The sequence goes on from RJWJ010045073.1 coordinate 11,429, forward strand.
AATAAATGAGGCCAATTAGAAACATTACAGAATCATGAGACACACATAACACATGTAAATAAAAAAGAGAAAACTCTTTCACTGGTCCCATGCTCTGAGTACTTTACTGGAGGCTGCTGCAATAAAGAAATTTTTTTAACTACATATTTTTATTTGCTATGGATCAACTGATTATTTGGTTCAAATCTGAAGCAATGAATCAGAAGACAGGACATGGGCCAATAAAAGGAACCAGGAAGTTAGTTAGGTTCCAACAGGAAATAATAGAAATTATTATTAGGCCGGGCGCGGTGGCTCACGCCTGTAATCCTAGCACTCTGGGAGGCCGAGGTGGGCGGATCGTTCTGAGCGCAGGAGTTCGAGACCAGCCTGAGCAAGAGCGAGACCCCGTCTCTACCAAAAATAGAAAGAAATTAATTGGACAGCTAAAAATATATAGAGAAAAAATTAGCCGGGCATGGTGGCGCATGCC
>RJWJ010045074.1:0-11904 GCA_004363605.1 Indri indri
TTGGGGACGCAGCAGGAGTCGTGCTTGTTCAGACAGCTCGACATCAGCTGCCTTTTAAACAGCGTGGATGAGAAGGAAAGTTGGGGAGGTTTCTCGAGGAGCACGGAAGGCGAAGTGGGGGGCGTCAGGTCTGGGGGGGAGGTTCGGTGTTTGCTGTTTGTTTGCATATTTGCACTGGGAGAGAGATTTGACCATGTTTACAGAGGGAGGGAAGGAGCCAGCAGGAGGGACAGGTTGGCGATAGTACAAGCAAGGAGGACTGACATCACCCACCCCTGTTCTTTGTCTCAAGCCAGCTGTGTGCCCTTGGGCAATTTTCTGATCCTCCGATACCTGGCTCATAAAAGTGTGCAGAGTAAAATGATGAGCCGTGTACAAGGTCTCTCCTAGTGCTAAAAAATTTCCATTTTCCAGTTTCAAGTTTTCAGTTACCTGAATAGCAAAGGGAAGAACTACACAGGTTAAGCGTGTTTAAATAACTGTCTTCGAAATGGAGCCAACCGTGGGATCTCTCACATCACTAAACAAATGCATGGCATAAAATGCAAAGCAGCCCTTTCGAAATAGTCACCAGCTAGCAGCTGACTGTGCAGATGGCACACGTCCTCCTCCTGCACGTGAACTAAGCCCCTCTAGAGTCACTATCCACGCGTTACGCCACGGGTAAGTCTTCAAACAGGGTCCGTGGATAGCTGCATTCTTAAACACTGGGTAATGTGGTCCTGGCATTGGCCTGTGCCAAACACATGGTTAACACTTGGACTTATAAATCGTTTCTAATTGGCCTTTTTGGGCCAATTATAATAGAGAATTTGTATGCATGTGAAGATATTCAGGCATGCAGAAAATTAAATAAACAGTCTATACACAGGTTGAAATACATCTTGCAAATTACAGGAAACGTAGTCAGATTACTTTTATTAAGGCCCAGGCTATGTTTAATAGGCCCTTTCTCCTAAGGAATGTTTTGACTATGATCCTCCCAAGATACATACTACAGCACTCAACAGAAAGACACGATTTTCTTATTCATGAATATCACAAACTTGCACCCTGAAGGCCTTGGAGGGCTTGTTCTGTGCCCCAGCAGTGGAAGGTGAATGGTGACCTCGTTCATGCCCTGGATGCAAAGCTATCTTGAATATCCCACATACTCTTCCGGTACCTGCCACTCTCCATCTGGGAGATTAGCTGTCTTAGTCCCACAGGCACTGGATTGAGAAAACTCCGTTCCCTCCCATGACCTGGCATGTGGCCAGGAGGCTGGTTCTTCCTGGCTCATCCCAGGCTTAATCGCATGAAGTGGTCCACCCATTAGAGACAGCCAGATCCCCAAAAGAAGACTCTCAAAAAGACAAAATTTGGTGGCCGTGTTTCTCCATCCCAAACACCATTGACACCTCCCTTCTTGGGACAATATTAAAGTTTCTCAATTACTAGTGATAATTGCCTGGTTTAAACATTATTCAGAGCCACCCCCCTACACCACACCCCATTTTCCTATTTTCTCCCTCTCTTTTGGGCAGCGTTTTGGTGTCAAAAGAGAAAGTACTGAAATTTTGTTTTATTTCCGTGCTGAGTCTTTCAGGCCGAGAGATTTGCTGGCAGGAGTGTCAGGGGCATTTGGCTAGAAGGAAAAGGTGACTTGTTGCTGTTTTTCTGTCTCTTCTGTTCCCCCGTCCCCTGTTCCTGCTGAAGACAGGGAGTTGGCTGAGAAGGGGGGATTTCCAGGATCTGTGGCTACTTTCTGCCCGACTTTCTGCCACCAGCATGCTGCCAGCGATGTGTTCAAACACTCAGTGATTTTAATTAACTGATCGCTGTTCCAAGAACCAACATCAAATACTCTTGTGATCTTTCATGGTGAAGCAGAAACCACTGGGTAGCGGGACAGGAAACAGCCCTTCCCCCAACTCCTGCTGGCTACCCCGAGCTGGGGCCAGAAACACCCCATAAACTCTCAGGCAGTCATTTATTAGAAATAATGTCATCGAAATGGAAGTTGCCATGGTACAGTGGCCTCCAGCTGAGCCCAGGCTACTGGGGAGAGAAATTGCGTTCCAGCTCACGCTGATTACACGTCACCTTCATTCTCGCCCCGCAGATAAAAAGCACAGCGCAGGGAAGTTACTGACTCTTTTATTATTAAAAGGTGACTCCAGTGAGGTTTCTTTTTAACTCAGTGGAATAAATGTTGCAAAAATGTTGGGGTCAGAGAAGTCGACTCAGAAGCTGAAACAAAATGACTTAATTGTTCTGCCACATGCACTGGCATTTACAAGGGAAGGCCCAACGGGAAGGATGGCATCACTGCGATTTGAAATCCTTGGTTGCTGCAGGCAAACACAGCAACAATCCGGGACAGGAATCCCATCCACGTTGAAATAAATGAGATATTGGCTTCCGCTACAAACGGCAGAGGTGCGGGGCTTACTGGGGAGGGCAGCTTGCGAATTCCTTTTGCCTGATGTCGTTTTACAGAGAGGGACAGCCAAGCATTCCGATCCCAAGTGTGTGGTTTTGTTTCTAAGCTGTTCTGGAGGTCCTGTTACCTAGTGACCTGGCCTCGTTCCCTGCAGAGGGGCCTCCTCTTCCTGATTACATTAACGAACGGAGGCTTTTCTTCCCCTACCCTGACCTGTCACCTTGGAGACACATAAAATGTGGGGTTGCACTTCAGCTTCACTGGGCCGTGGGGCCCAGCGGACTCTGGTCCCACTGGAGGGTGAGGCCTGGTCTACCTCCGTCTACCCGCATGACCTTATGCAAGTTAGTGTCTATGAACTTCAGATTTTCATCTTGAAAATTCAATGAATAATAATAAATAATGACTGTATTTGTTTCTATCGCTGCCTCACAAATCACTTAAAACTTAGCAGTTTGAAGCAACAGTCACGTATTTTATCACATAGTTTCTGAGGGCCAGGAACCTGGGAGCAGTTTAGCTCTGGCTCAGGACCTGCCGTGAGGCAGTGGTCAAGGTGCCGGCTGAGTCTGGAGTCATCCGAATGCTCGGCCGGGGCTGGAGGACCTGTTTCCAAGGTGGCGCACACTCGGGGCTGTAGACAGTAGGCCTCTGTTCCTCCTCTCATGGGCTTCTCCACAGGCCACATTTTTTTTGTTTTTTTTTTTTTTTGGAGACAGCGTCTCACTCTGTTGCCTGGGCTAGAGTGCAGTGGCATCAGCCTAACTCACAGCAATCTCAAACTCCTGGGCTCAAGCGATCCTCCTGCCTCAGCCTCTCAAGTAGCTGGGACTACAGGCATGTACCACCACATCCAGCTAATTTTTTCCTTTTTTAACTGCCAGTCTATTTTTTTTTTTTTCTATTTTTTGTAGAGACGAGGGTCTCTCTCTTGCTCAGGCTGATCTCAAACTCCTGAGCTCAAGCGATCCTCCCTCCTCGGCCTCCCAGAGTGCGGGGATTCCAGGTGTGAGCCACCACGCCCAGCCCCGCAGGTCACTTGACTGTCCCCGTGACATGGAAACTGGCTTCCTCCCCCAGAGTGAGTGACCCAAGAGAGAGCAGGGAGTTAAGCCACATACCTCTTGCAGCATAGCCTTGGGAGTGACATGTCATCACTCCCGCTGTATACTGGCAGCCACACAGACCAGCCCTGAGGACTGTGGGAAAGAACTACACAAACACGAGCACCTGTGGCTGCCACCACACCTCGCTCACAGGGTGTTGAGGGAGATGAGCATATCTATACCATGTAAGCGGGTGACACCTGGCAGAGAGTCAGTAAAATAAATTGAAGTTATCATAATTTATTCCAGCCATACAAAGCATCCCAATTTAAAACACAAAGCAGAGAGAGAACCAAGAGATAACCATACATAAAGGGCCAAACGAGACGACATTCATCCATTCAACAGATATTTACTCATAGTGTGCCTACTGTGTGCTGGACACTATTCTAGCTACTTGGATCATGTTAATAAACAAAACCAGGACCCTTGCCCTCACGCAGCTAACATTCCAGGAGCCTTCCAGGGACATAGACAATTAAAACAGACATAATAAATAAGTAGATTGTACAGCACATTCAAAGGCAGGAAGCGCTACAACAAAGATAGGAAAGGAAAGGCCAGGTAAGTGGCATTAGGAATGCAGGTGTTGGGGTGCGGAGGGAGATATCCAACACCGGGTCAGCGCAGCCCCGGCAGAGCACAGAGGGCTCGGAGGCAGCCTCCCCCTGAGTCCACACGGTGGTCCGACTGTCCTCCCGTCTCCCCTGCACTGGGGGTCTGATAGCTTCGCAACCTGCCTCCTCCCCTCTCTCCTGATGTTTTCTCACTGGGGTTTCTTGGCCTTATTTGCTACTCCTGTGAAATAAGGGGTTTGGCCAACAGATTCTCATGCTGTCCGGGTGATAGAACCCCGACATGTCACTGTATGCCTAACAGTGTTACCTACTCAGAACATTGTGGATTTCTGCTAAATTTAATTTTACCGTAAGAAATAAAAAGGATTTTTTTCCAACAAAAACAAGAAAAAAGAAAAGAAAGGAAAATACAGGCCTTATCTCTATAGTCTAATACTAAGCAACGGACACTGGTCATTGAAGGGGGAAGGGCAGCAATGACCCCACTTAAGAGTCACTGTTGTCTGGTTAGGGCCGGGTAGTGGGTACAATGACCTAAGAAAAATACTGGGAAGAAAAAATTCAGAATCAAGAAAATCTTCTCATTAACTTTTTTTCCTGCAACTTGGAGGAAGACTGGCCATTAATTGGCTGCAATTCTAGAGCAACTCTGGCCAGAGAAAACCGGTTTTCAAGGATGAGGATTCACTTGCTGGGTAATCTCTAAGCCCCTCCAGCTATAGGTGTCTAAGATTCTACAGAGGCCCAGCCGCTTCCTCCAGGAGCCGGAGCCACAGAAACACTGCAGCACAGGCTCCAGAGGCAAGGGTGCCGCCCAGAAGCTGGATGATTTATTTATTTTATTTTATTTATTATTTTATTTTATATTTTAATTTAATTTTTTTATTAATTAAATAAATTTCCTGGCAGTGGCTTCAGACAGAGGGGCTATCTGAAACTGCAAGCTGTGCTCTACTAAAGAAGCGAAGGAAGCCAAAGGAGAGTGTGGACGGACATTTAGACTTTGCACCCCCAGAATCCGGGTATTTGTGAAGAGAGAGACACACCTGAGCATCCCTTAGACAGCAGTCCGGGAAGCAGCGGCAGGTTCCGCTCCGTCCGCCGCCTAGAAAGCCTGGTGTCTGTAATTACCGCCGTCGGCCTCTAGATGGCAGTCAGGGAATGCAGAGGTAAATTTAACAGGGGAGCCCCACTTAACGCAAAGGCTGGATTAAAGCTACAAAAACAAATATCTTTTTAAAAAAAAATACAGCATCCTAAGGGAAACTAAGTAAAACGTGAAGAAAACTAAAACAAGGAATTCTTGCCTATGAACATGACCAATGCTTTAAGAGAAATCCCATTCGAACCCACTTAATTTGGAATTCTAAAACTATGCCAAATGCACAGCCTGCTCTGGGACATTTTTCTAGTTCGCAGTTACAGTGCCAAAATTTATGCCTCACTTTACGTAATAAATGTTATTGTACTAGGTTAATTCTAAAGTCCCTCTAAGTTCTAAAGATTCCCTAAATATTAATATATTCCTGAAAACGGGATGTAAATTCAGTTTTTGCAACTTGAATCATATTTTCCAATGATTTTAACATAGTCTTCATTTTCATTGTTCTGCTCTGTCCAGCAATTCCTAATCCTAATTAGAACTAGTATCTGAAATAAAATCAGTGCTATTTCCTGGAAATAAGATCAGTGATATTTCACAGGGGAACCTGTATCTGGCCTGTCTCCTGCCCTGGGCCACAGCCCCTCTGGGCAGCGTTGGTGCCAAAACTGTGCCGACTGGGATGCAGGGAACTATTCGTTACGGGTTTTTAAATGAGGCTGCAGAGCCGCTGGATGGGTCCCAGGATGCTGACCTGCTGAGAGCTCCTTCTCTAGTCCTGGCCTGCAGGCGGCAACACGCAGCGTGGGTGACCTGCGTCCACTTCCCCGAGAAAGAAAAGCCTCAAGTGCAGAATTGGTGGCAGGGAACTGGGGCCAAATGGCTCTCGGAACCAATGTCCAAACAAAAATCAGGGCGACCCCACATCCCAGGCCAGCTAACGTTCAGGCAGGCCGGCACCCAACTGCAGCAAGGCGATCCGGCCACGCAGGGCCAATAACCAAACGGCAGCTTTCTAGTTTTTGTGAGTGAATTTCTTCCCGGCAGTTTGCCCACTTAAAAGGTCAGTAATATTCAGCTCAGAAAAAAAAAGTGTGATTGACAATGCAAAGTATTTACTATTGAAGATTCTTTTTTAAAAAGTAAGGATCTTTCTCAAAAACATAAATACATAGGTGAAAAGACCGTCATACTAATGGGCCAACTAGAAATATAAATTTCTAACTGGCAGCCACTTAACATGGTTTGAACTCTGGTCCTAAGGTTAGTAACGTGAATATCTCTCCTGCAGGGATGTTTGCCTAGCAATTAAAAGAGGCTGAGCAAACAAAAGTAAACTGATGTTAAAACTCACTGCCTATGAAAGGTTTTTTTGAGTATTGTTTAAACAGCCTTGAAAACTTCCTTGAGCCGAGGGCAGGAGTGGAACTCCCCCTGCCTCCTCAAGAAGAGAAGGCACCAATGCTCCCGTTATCAAGAGGAAAGAAGAAACTAATTTCTCTTATCAATCTGCCTCGTAAGAGACAGAAAAGGCCAACACAGCAGTTTCTCAGCCGTCTTCTGCTCACCGGGCTGCAGCCGTAACCCCCACCCTCCTCAGCCTGCCCCGTTAAAGAGCCTCATTTCTGGCACTGCGCCTCCCTCTCTTTGGAGAAAGTAGACTTTGTGCTTCTTTCCAGCCTAAACGCTGTCTGAGAATCTCACCTGCATACAGACGCCACACCCTAGCAGAATAGGAAGGGACCCCAAGAAATCATCTCATCGCATCCTCACTCCGGGTGGAGCAGCTCTTCGTTTTGCCAAACAAGACAAGACAAAACAACACAATCCGCCCCTTCCTTCTCCTCCTGTTTCTAGAGATCTGGCCAGATACACTCTGCCTTTCCCGTCGCCGTCAGGACATTTTTGTTAAAGTCTGGCTATGGATTAAGACAGGCCTGGATTCAAATTCAGGTTCCAGTAGGCATCTCCCTAACTCACAGAGCCTCACTTTCCCCGTCTGTACAATGGGTATCAGAATATGTACCGATGAGAGGTGTCGTGAGACTTGAATAAATAGCAAGTCATAACCAGCAATACATAGCACCTGGCCAACAGTGATAGCTAATCAATGAATGTCTGGTCTCTTCTCTCCTCTCCTCCCTTGGGGGAAATGGTTGGATTATTACAATAATTGGAAAAGCACCACTAAAATGTAATGGTCAGGGCAACCAGACATTCTACTCTGCTTCCTTCAGCCCCGCAAAATGAAAAGTCGCCCCATGTCCTGGATGATTTCCAAACATACAGCTCATCATTCGTGTAGCTGAAAAACCTGTAAGTAATTGTTATCTCAGCCCAGAACCTAAGTCCATTTTACAGACAAATGCAAGTTTTTTTCCCCCTACGGTTATAAGTACACCAAATTTTCTAGTACATTTTGTTACCCATCAAGGGAAGATTGTTTTTTGTGTCGTTTGTCACTTGGCCAACAGTTGTTGACAAGGTGCTTCCACGCAGAGGGATCTAGAAACCACTGATCTGTTACGTCATGCTTGCAGCATTGTGTCAATTTAAAAATAAATGTTGTGCTTTCATTTCAGAATAGCATAAGGAGAATTAAAAAAAACACACCATATTTATAATCAAATGGGCCATTGGGTCTGATGGCATCGAGAATCCTTACAGCTGCAAGGGCTGAGGCTGCTGGGCCAACCAGTCCTGGGGGACCCCCCCTTGGCTTCCTGCCCCACGTCTCCTGGCAGGAGCAGCACTCCACCCTCCACGGGGAGTCCCAGAGCCTGTCCCTAGGGCTCCCCACGCACCACTAGCACAGGGCCTGGTGCTTAGCGCAGCCTCTGTGCGTGAGGCCATGTGACCTTCCTCCCTGCCCATCCCCGGGGAACCCCCTGGAGTGCCCCGTGCACCTGAACTTGCTTTCCCTCCTGCCGCAGGCCCTCAGAGAAGCCACTGCTCTTCCTCCTGGTTGCCTGCCGCTGACAGGGGAAGACCAGAGCGGGTCCAAAGCCCACGCCCAGCGCTTCAAGGGTAGCCCCGCTGGGGTGCCGCTTCCCCATTCGCTCCCTGCCGGTCCCCTCCCTGCAGAGGTTGTCAGACTCGGCAAACACTCTGCACTGTTGGAGGCGCACTTCCACTGAAACACACAATATTTACAGCATACTGATATATATGTGTAAAAGTGTTGCAAGTCTGAAACTCCAGTTTAATTAGCATCCTCCATGTTCCCTGGCAGCCCTAGTCCCCACGGCGCTGGGTGCTGGAGGCTGGTGGGAAAGAGGCTGGGAAGGGGAACGGTGGTGGATGAGCCACCCGCGCCCAGGTGAGGCCTCGGGGCAGGGGAGGGGTGCTGGCTGCTGTCTCACTCCCAGACCCAGAGGGTCCCCAGGCTTTCCCCAGCCCCTCCTTCCTGGATCAGGAACATTCTATTCAGAGTCAGGAAAACACAAATATGCCTTTCGTACTGATGATCTCCAGGGTGTCCTCATTTTAAGGAGAAACAGGGAGCGACACGCAACCCTCGTGATCCCAAGAGAACAGTCGAATGAGGCTTTACAGACTTCCCTGCTAGCGCTGGTCTCAGAATGGGTGCTGGTCTCGGAATCGGAGCGTGATGGCGGGAGCTTAGAGGTCATCTGTGGAACCAGCCCATCTTACAGGCGGGCAAACTGGGGCCAGAAAAGCAAAGTGACTTTTTCTTGACTTGCAAAACAAGGTCCTTTTTGGCTGCTATCTAAGTAAGACAGTGAGAGTTCGAGATTACAGCCCCAGTGGGTGAAGTAGTCAGCCCCGAAACTTCCTAGGCAACTCCTGTGATTCCCAGGGAAGCTATGAGTAGATGCATCACAAAGATGCTTCTGTCTCTGGGGCAATAATAAGCTCTTAGCAGATCTTGGTACCTTGAAGGTAAAACCTAGGGGTTGTGGGAATAAATAAGAAGATTTTAGTTCCGGATTTTCTTGAAGCCAAGGGCTTCTGTCTCAAATGTACAAGGCATGCACAAGATGCTTATGACATGGAGTAGACACCCTCTGCTTTCAACAGCTAGGGTCCCCTCAACCTTGAACTAGACCCTAGAGAGGCTGAGCACCCTCCTGGTGGCTACTTTATGACATCGAATGTCCCAGAATCTAGGCAGGTGTCTCAACTTCGGCACTGGCTAATTCTTTCCCCTTTCAGGGCCCCGATAATCCTGTGCACCTTGCAGAATTTCTAGAAGCATCCCTCACCCTACCCATTAGATGCCAGTAGGACCTCCACTCGAGTATGACAATCAAAAATGTCTTCAGACATTACCAATCGCCCTCTACCCATTCAGAATCACGGATCTGAAGCCTGGGACCCAGTTCTCACGGTAGCACCGGGTGCACCATTCCTGCCAGGGCCCCTCGGCGCTCCAGTGGAAAGTGCGTGGTCGAGCCCTACCAGAGAGACCTTCAGCCGAAACTCAATCCCAAATACTCCGGCTGTCAGAACCAATACCCAGATGTGCCTGGCCAGTCATGATAATCTCATTGGAAGTCTCTGCACACACGTCCCCAGAATTTATAATCTGGCAAACCCTTCCACTCACATCACCAGGCATAAGGGCAAGTTCAAGTTGCAGGTGCTGTTGCAAGCAATCAGCTCTGACCTCCTGCAGTCTTCCATTTCCCTGCACCCTGGACACCTGGCTTCACACGCCACGGGCACAGTTGCTCCTGGATGCTTCATTTTGATCACTCTCCAGACAATCCTAGCCTCTTGGACGACACTCTTACACCTGAGCACTCCCTCCGGCTTGCATACCCCTTCACTCAGGTGACAGACTCCTTGCTCCCGTCCCAGCCAGCCACAGCTCCCAGAAAAGCAGCGGTATGCTGCGATTTAGACAGTTTCAGAGACTAGCCAAGACTGAAGTGGTCCATCCAGCAGAGTGTCTATGTCTGACACCAGGTGAACAAACCCTGAAGCACCTTCTGAGCTTCCCGCTTGGCTTCGGCTTCGGAAAGCCACCAGAGCCGAGGGGCTAGGAACAGTTCCAAGAGGAAGAACAAAGGGGAAATGAGAATAATTCTGCTTTTGTTTTGTGTTTCACAAAGGCCCATTAGAGTGAGCAGTCACCCACATTAATAGGCCTTAGTCAAAGAAGCAGGACTGGTCAAAGGGCAGAAACTGAAAGGAAAACAAGAGAGGTTTTAGGGAAAGGCCGGCGGTGAGAATAGCCCAAACGAATATGGCTAAACTGTCTTCCAGGTCCTGCTGGTTTCTTGGGGGATTTCCCCCCCTGAGGTGTCAGTGGGAAACCACACATTTGCAGAATGAAGGGATGTCTCTGTTACCAAGAGGAGAGCATCCTTTGCGACGAGCAGCGTGGAAACGGCGCAGTGGGGAGAGGGCCGTGGCCCCAGCAGGCTGTGGAAGAAACAGGAAAGGTGGAGCTGGTGAGAGAGACGAGCTCTGCAGCCTGCTAGCTTCTGAAGATGCTTTTACAAAGCTGCAGTACTCAATCAGTTGTGGGAAACACAGGGCCTCTCTGACCCACACAAATTACACTCTGGCTGGGTAACCTGATTGTTAAAAGAGATCTCGACGAAGACACACGATGAGGAGGTTCCAAACTTCCAAAGTGCCAGCCTGCCGATGAGAATGTGCAGTCTTGCCCCAGTGGCATGGTGCGTCCTGAGGCCCTGGAACAACAGCTGCGGTCACTGCTTTTCCAGATGCCTCCTTCCTTCACGTGGGTCAGACCAAGGAGGCGCTCTCTGTCTCAGTGGCCACCGCCAGGGGCCTTCGGAAGCGTGGCTGTGCTGCGGCCACCCTCGTGCCTGCACACACTCGGGAGTAGGCATTGCCCACACTGGGTTATTCTTTTTTTTTTTTTTTTTTTTTTTGAGACAGAGTCTTGCTCTTGTCACCTGGCCTGGAGTGCAGTGACATCATCATAGCTCACGTTAGCCTCCAACTCCTGGGCTCAAGCAATCCTCCTGCCTCTGCCTCCCAAGTAGATGGGACTCTAGGTGTGTGCCACCATGCCTGGCTAATTTTTCTATTCTTAGTAGAGACAGGTTCTCACTCTCGCTCAGGCTGGTCTCAAACTCCTGAGCTCAAGCGATCCTCCTGCCTTGGCCTCCCAGAGTGCTAGGGTTACAGGTGTGAGCCACCGCACCCATACTTGGGTTATTCTTGGGTACAAAGACAAGTCATTAAAAAGGTGATGTGGCAATTGTATGTACTCTGAAGGTTCAAGCTATCCCTCTGCCTTCATCCTCTTGTACTCCTGCCCTGGGCCACGTTGAATGCCCGCCCTTTGCTCCTGCCTGAGGACTGTTGCTCCTGCTGGAACATTCAGCCCTGGGGAGCCCCAGGCTGGTTCCCTCAACTCCTTCAAATCTTCATTCAGTGAGGACGAGCCCAGACTCCATTTCATTTCTCTCTCTCCCCTACTAGGCTGCAAGTTCCACAGGGAAAGAGATGTCTGTCTCTTTCCTTCACTAAACAGGAGATGCCTAGCACATAGTAAATGTTCAATAAATATTTGCCGAATGAATAAATGTCCTGCTTTCACCGTTGGCTATTTTTCCTGTAGTTTAAAGGGTTCTGATAAAATTTCTTCCACCTACTTCCCAAGGACACTGCGGTTTCTTGAGAAGGGAAGTTGAATTTCTAATACGCACGTAGAACTCTTCCCAAATTTCCTGCGCTCTTGTGGAGTTT
>RJWJ010045075.1:0-11895 GCA_004363605.1 Indri indri
GCTTCCCAATTAACAAAGGGAGGAAGGTTTATTGAGTGACGGTGTGAAGGTGACGGGAGTCACTGTCTTAGGCTATTAGTATGTGTGTGCCCGTGTGTGAGTGTTTTATAACTAGGATCCATCAGTTCGCAAAACTTTCATGACTTAGTATTATTAAGTTAAATACTGTTAGGAAGTTTTGGAGTCTTTCCATTTGTAGTAGCCCTTAGTGAATCAGATCTATTTTTCTTCCACATAAAAATGCCATTTATTCCAGTCTGAGCAAAGGTGTAGGCCCGTGGCTTTCAATTTCCCGTATCTATGAGACTATGGGACAGGCACTGGGAATTTAAAAATCACGCTGAAATTACCCCCTTCAAAGTCATAAACCTTTTGTAAAGTGTGTTTTGTACACTGCCTTGAACAGGACGTGCTTTGGGCTGTGAAGGAAGTAAGACAGTGAACGTACAGGGGGGTGACTGGTGCAGAAAAAAGAAGGCAGGAGGGGACAGGGAAAGAAGAGCGGAGGCCGAGGGACCAGGAAGGCAACAACTAAGTCAGGGGGACTGGGAGGACCACAGGCCCCTCCTCGGGGAGGAGTATCTTTGCAGTGCACAGATGGGGTGACACCCTTTCTTGGGGTGAGACTACGAGTTAGTTTTGTCTAAAATCTTAAAGGACAATTTAATTCCAGAAAGCCGAGGAACTTGGAGACATCCAAGATATTGACAAATGAACCACCCATGAAAAAGTACTTAGCACATAGTAAGTGCTCAGGAAATGTTCACTGTTATGAATATTACTAATGCCTGGGCCTGGTGGACCAAGGACTTTCAGGTTTGGACCTCTGGTGATACACAATGACTATAGCATCATCCCTAAAAGTATGTCTGTGCCCTTATAAGATAGAGCTTTATATTTTGCTTTATTGTAAGACTAAGCTGAAACAAATGTTTGATCAGTACTCTGAAAAAATGGGAGCATCAGTTTCATGCAATCGGCCATAAAGAAAACTATAAAGAAAAGTAATTTCCTGAGAATTAGGTGAAATAGGACCAACACTGACTACAGATTAACACCTGGGACCATGTAGTTGGAAAACAGACATTCCAGAAATTTTCTGAAGCTGTATTTATTCAATATTTGCAATAATTCAGGTCTGACCCATATCACTGAAATAATTGACTCCACTATGAACTTCCAGAGTCTTACTCTCGAGTAAAATAAAAACCTAAGACCAAACCAACAGCTCCTTTTTAAAAAGATTTTCAGAAATGATCAATACCAAGCAGCTTGTGTATGTTAAGAGTTCTTTTACTTTTATTCTTCATGGTGTGGTGTAGGATTGTTCCAAATCATCTCATTTTATCTGTTAATACATTTTTTACCTTAAGGCATATGAAGAATATTTGAAATAATTAATGTATATTTGTTTAAACAGAGTCTGTAATCCAGATTTTGTATAGTTTCAGACGGGCTCTCTCCACCTTAGGCAAAATTAATGAGGTTTTTCTAATGATTGGATAAGATTATGTTAAGAAGTGATAGAAATAATCCTTTTCAGCTTTGCCTTTATTTTCTGTTCAGAAGATCAGCCATCCCCTACAAATGTTTCTCCCCAAATTCCCATCCAGAACTTAATCAAAAGTTATAGATACAGAACATTCCACCAAAGTACACCAGTGTCTTCAAAATCACAGTTTTCCGTCCTTTTCAGAGGTGTTTGCTGCTTTGACAACTGAGCAGAGGGGGAAATTCACGATCTCCCTCAGTAGCTGTTCTTGCCGCGGCTTTCGTGCCATGTTGGGTGTTAGAAGCCCGCTGGGGTGAGAAGCAGTTTTTCTCCTTACTCTCTTTACTCTCCTACTAATTCTAGCACCATCCGATTATATTTCCATTTCCAATACCAAGCTGTAAAAAAAAAATAATTGTACACATCAGCCTAGAAATAGTGTATACTATAAATTTCTTGTAATGTTTTCTGAAAGTTATAATTTTGTCCACCTGAAGTGATAAAGGACATTTAAAGCATCTCTTGATCCATCCTGGACCACTCAAGGTTCTGGTGTCCCTCTGCCACATGGTCACATTCTATGAACAATATCTAGACCTTTTATCATAACAATTTTACTGCTTCAGGTTTATATGCAAAGCTCTACGGTTTTTTAAATGCATTTTATGGTATTCCCATAGCATTTCTACCTGAGTTAATTTGACAAATACAAATACCATAAGTTTATGTATCAAAGGGAAATTGTCCATTTTTTTCATCTGACCTAATGAGTCATTGGTTAGTGTAGGCTCTGGACTGTGACTCTGCTCAATGCTTTATTCTGCCCCAGAAATTGTACTATTACCACTGAGTGAAAAAAAATGACTCTGTTGTCGATTGTCCTCATTTATTGAGCTCTCACTGTGTTCCCAAGAGTCACACTGAACTGCATGCATACATTTGCTCATTTGATCCTCACAATAACTCTGAAGTAAGCATTAATCCACTTTATAAATTAGGAAACTGAGGCACAACGGAGTCAAGGGCACATGGATCTATCTATTAGGCCTGGCTGCCATCGAGCCTTATGACTTAACTATAGGTGGCACCATTGACCAGCAATTGTTCTAGCGATGGCTAGAATCCAGACTGGTTGTTAATAGAGGAAGTGTTAACCATGGTGCCTTGCTTTCTGCCTAAGGTGTTAGCTCCATAGTTGCAGCTTCAGAAACATTTTTCCTGCTTATCTGCTGTATGTTATACTTCGGAGTCTACATTTTTAAAAAGTCCATGAGGAATTTACCTTCACATATACCTAAATACATTTCAAGGTTATTGATATGTTTGTGTATTAGGAGCATTCTTTCTGTTATCTACGAATTTAATAAAAGGAAACTGTTAGACGTGGCATGCAGGTATCATTTCAACAATCTATTTCTTCTCCACATGGCGTCCTTTTCACTCTTCCCATCCCCCTGGTGTTTCTATAGTAACCTGACATCCTCAGCTACCACCTTCTTGTTGGCACCAAAGGATCATTTATAATCAGCCCTCCTCTTGTTCTGAAATGCACCCTTCAATTCATAACGCAACAGATAGTGTGTAAGTTTAACAGGACCCGAAGCATTTCTTGAGTTAAACTCACATGTTCAGAGGAGTGAAAATATCAAGAATTGTGGTGTTGTAGGATTCAGCTTTCAGCTTAACAACTAATGAAAAAGAACCAAGCTGCTGGTTTCTGGGATCTTGGGAGTCAACTTAAGCCCCTTCGCACCCATTGCTTTCTCCTACTGCTCATACAGTGAAGACTGTTACTGACCAGGGATACAGCCACATCCAAGAAAGGAAAGTTTCAGAAACTTATCTTTTCCAAGGTTAGTGTTATTTTTTTCTCCTGAAAAGCCTCTAGCTTTTCCATCTATATAGGACAGGATATGACAAGACTCTTTTGGTCACATCAGATAATCAAACTCATGGCAAAGGCAGAAGAGCCATCTGAGCGGGTCTCGGAACCAGCCAGGCATTCGCGTCACGTCCAAGTGGGGTTAGATGCACACTCGTAGGAATACCCAACATCCCCCTCACAGAAAATGGTGACCATTCACCTTCCATCTTAAGCGCTATCACTGAATCATACTGCTTGTCGTGTATGATGACTTACTATACTTTATCAAAAAATAAATTCTGTAATTATTTTATGAACAGCCCAATTACATTGCATTTGTCATTTGGGGAGATTGAAATAATTACTTTTTCAAGTGTGAACATTCAAAATTCACCAAACCAGCTCCATTCGTAATCTTTCTCCGGCCACAGTCACCTCTGTCTCAACTGACGGCAAATCCATGCTTCTAGTTGCCAAGACCGGAAAACTTGGAAGCGACCTTTTGTTCCTTATTTTCTCTCACATCCCACTTTCAGACTGTCAGGAGATCCTACTGGTTTTACTCGAGATCCATCCAGAATTCAACACCTTCTCCCCGCTCTCACTTTATCACCTGGGACACTGCCGTGGTCATCACTCATTGTCTCATGGGCATAGCCTGGTAACTCACTGCCCACTTCTACCACTGCCCCTCATCTAGGTTATTTTTAATTTTTAATGGACAAATAATAATTATATATATTTATGGGATATGATGTGAAGTTTTGATCAATGTATACATTATGGAATGGTTAAATCAAGTTAATTAACATATCCATCACTTCACATACCAATTTTTTGTGTGTGTGGTGCAGACATTTGAAATCTGCTTCATAGCAATTTTGAGACATACATTACATTATTATCAACTATAGTCACCTTGCCGTGCAAGAGATCTCAAAAGCTTACTCCTTCTGTCTAATTTTCAACATAGCAGCCAGAGTGAGCCTTTAAAATGGCATCATATTATGTCACTCATCTCTGAAAGCCTTCCAGGGAGTTTCAACATTCAATGATGATGGACTAATTTAGCCTTTCATTGGGAACAACTAAAAAACTTACAGAAAACAAACAAACATAAAAACAAAATGAAATCTGTTTGAAGACACCAGACAGTTACCACAACAATAAGAACTCAGGGAGCCAAGATGACAGAGCAATAGGAAAAATGGGTAAGCCTGACATTCAGGGTTACTTTTCCCTTACTGAGTCCCAAGCTGTGGTGGACAGTCTGAGAATATGAGCGGAGGTTCCTGAAATCCTGTCAGCTGGAGAAACACAAGTTCTGAGCCTTCCAAGGAGGAAAGGCTCTGTTAATTACTGCCAGCCTACAAGAGACTCCTAAGAACAATGCCCTAGTTATGGAGGTTGTACTACTGGTTGTATAGTTCAGGCCTCATAAAGGCTGGAGCCCACTTTCCGATCTCTGATTGGACTAAGGTGATCTACCGATATCTTAACTGTAACCACAAAGAAATATGAATCTTTTTTGTAGGAAGATAACAGCATCTAGAGCCCCAAGTTAGCCTTTATAATTTTTCCAAAATTTAATCCAAAAAGACAAGTCAGAATGTCATCAGATGACAAGCCAAAACGACAAATAAACAAAAGGAAAAAAGAAAAAACAGGAATAGATCTGTACGGACTGAGGAAGCTCAGACATTAGAGTTATTGCAACTGGACTCTAATATAACGGTGAATGATATGTCTAAAACATTAGATGACAAGATGAAGAATATAATCAGAGAAGCAGAAACTTCAAAAAAAAGAAAAGAAAAAAATTAACAAATTAGAAAACAAATATGCAATAGAAAGAATTAACAAGACTAATAGTTCATTGACAAAAACAAAACTGCTAAAAATTGATAAGAATCATTAAAAGACTATTTATGACAAAAAAAATAGAGAGGGCAAAAGCTACCAATATCAGGAAAGAAAATGAAATATTACTACATAAAGAGCCCATGCACATTTTAAAAATAAGATATTATGTACAATTTTATGACAATACATTTGAAATTTTAGATAAAATAGTTAAATTTCTAGAAAAACACAATTTATCAAAACCAATACGGGAATTACTAGAAAATCTTAAAAGCTCAATAGCTATTTAAAAAATCAAATCAGTAATTTATCATTATGTAAAACCTTCTCCTAAGCAAAAAACCGTGGGTCAAATTGACTTCACTAGTGACTTCTTTCTATTTGAGAGGAAGAAATAACACTAATCCTACACATACTCTTTCAGGAAATTAATTTAAAAAAAAAAGGTGGGGGAACACTTTTTAACACATTAAATGCCATGTGAGTTGTACTTAACTCATGCTAGTTTTGAGCTCGGGGCCTCGTGAAGCATGTGTAACTCACACATCTCTTCACCTCCGGAGCCCCAAGAACTGTTTTTCAAGTTGCGTATAACTCAGGCACAGAAAACCAATCAAAAACAACAAATTTTTCATTAAATTAGAAAGGATCATTTTGTTTTCAAAATTTTTATTCTATTTTTGTAATAAAACACTGTGGCCTCAAGAAAAAAATTTTTTTTTCCTAGTGTGACGTTCAGTGTGTTAGATAATTGTATTATGGGGCCAGCATGATCTTGCTACCAAAACTTCACAAGAACACTACAATAAAAATTACAGGCTGTTCTTGTGAACATAGATGCAGAACTCCTAAACAAAATATTAGAAAGCCAAATTTAGTGATATGTAAATAGTAATAAACCTACCATGACAATGAAGTTGGGTTTATTTCAGGAATGCAAGTTTCATTTAACATTTTAAAATCAGCCAATTTAATTCACTATGTTACCAGAAAAAAGGAAAAAAATTATATGGTTACTTAGATACCAAAAAGCATTTTATAAAATTCGATATGCATTTGTGAAAAACATTCTTAGAAATTAGAAATAGAAGGGACTTCCTTAATAGGACAAATAGTTTCTACCAAAAAAACAAAAAACCCAAACCTATGCCAAACCTGACACTTAAATGTTGAAATATTCGAAATTTTCCCTCTCCGATTGGGAATGTCACAACCATGCCCACTATTATCACTTACATTCAACATTGTACTTGTTGTCTAAACCAATGCAATAAGTCAAGAACAAGAAATAAAAGCCATATGAGGAAGACACAGTGCTGTCATCATTTGCAGATGACATTACTGTATTCACAGAAAACCCAAGAGAATCTACAGATAAATTACTAAAATTAACAAACTTATCTAGTGTCTCAAAATAACTCATTTTATCCATAGATACATTATTTAAATTATGAGAATTAATTAGTATCGTTGTTGGATACAAAGTGAATGTGCAAAAATCAGTTGTTTTTCTATATACTAGAAAAAATAGAAAATGAAATTTAAAGTATACCACCATTTATAGAAGCATCAAAAATACCTGGAAATAAATCTAATAAAAATGTATAAGCTCTCTACACAAAAATCCATAAAACATTTATTGATACTAATGAAAAGACTATATTCCTTCCCTTGCTACATAACAAATGACCCTAAAACTTACATGCTTAAAACAATAATAAACAGGTCAGGAATTCGGGAGTGACTTAACTGAGTGGTTCTGGCTTGGGGTCTCTCATGAGGATATAGTCAAGATTTTTGGCCCATGCTACAGTCATCTGAGTCCGCTTTACTCAGGCTGGGAGCTGGACCTCTCCGTATGACTACTTGAATGACCTGATAACACTGTGGTTGGTTTCCACCAAAGAAATGACCCAAGAAGCCACAGTGGAAGCCACAATGCCTTCTAGGACCCAGCCTCAGAAATCACACAGCATCATCTTCCATACGCTGTTGGTCAAACAGACCAGCTCCAAGTCAACGTGGGCAGGGACTACACAAGAGTGTAAATTTCAGGAGGCTAGGATTGCTGAGAGCCCCCTTGGAGACTGGCTACAACAAAGACCTAGATAATTGAAAGGATGTTCCATGTTCACAGGTGAGAAGTCTTAATATTATAAAAACGTCAGTTCTCTCCAATATGATGTGTTCAGTCAATGCATTTATCAAAGCTCTGGCATGTGATTTCCTCTACAATCAGAAGCCTAAAATCAATGGAACTCTGCCATTCATTCATTCATTTTTTAAAGTTACTTATTTAGTTCTGTGTTAGCTCAGCAATAACCAAACTGCCACAGTCTATATCTGTCTTTCATTTCATCCTTAGGTCATGTCCAATTTCCTCAGGAACCCAAATAACATCTGAGAGGGCATCTTCTCTCCCATCCATATGAAGAAGTTTTTATAATCTACCTAAAAGGTCTGAATAACACAGACATCAAAATTCTTTAATCTTTGGCATAAATCCCATGGAACAACCAATATTCTTCAAGAACGCTTCCATCCGGGCCAGGTACGGTGGCTCACGCCTGTAATCCTAGCACTCTGGGAGGCCAAGGTGGGTGGATCGCTCAAGGTCAGGAGTTCGAGACCAGCCTCAGCAAGAGCAAGACCCTGTCTCTACTAAAAATAGAAAGAAATTATCTGGACAACTAAAAATATATATATAGAAAAAATTAGCTGGGCATGGTGGCGCATGCCTATAGTACCAGCTACTCAGGAGGCTGAGGCAGGAGGATTGCTTGAGCCCACGAGTTTGAGGTTGCTGTGAGCTAGGCTGACGCCATGGCACTCTAGCCAGGGCAACAGAGCCAGACTCTGTCTCAAAAAAAAAAAAAAAAAAAAAGGAATGCTTCCATGCAGCCGGCTGTTTCTCTATCATGAGAACACAAATCTTCTTTCATCTCTCTCCCCACTGGGACAGCCAAAGGTATTTTCTAAGCAAAACCTTCAAAGGCAGACACATTACACTATTGCATTATTTAATTAACATGCTACTTTGGACTTAGCCTGTTAATCAGAATAATCAGTGACTCTTGCAGTTCGCTTCCTACTTTCTAATTATGCAGCTGCAGGCTGCATTCACCAAGATGCAGTGACATGCTGTGGTCACTGGTGCTGTGCTCTGTCTGCACTCTGACTGCATTCTGCCACTGGCACTCTGCTGCCCACTTGAAACCAAGTATGGTACATGACTTGCTTTAGCCAAAAAATGTGAGCAGAAGTGATATGTCACTTCCCGGTGAGAGATTCAAGAGCTGGCACACTTTGCCATTGATTTTTTTCCCCTCTGCACAGCAGCTGCAATGTTCAAGACGCTGGCTTCTCCATCAGCCTGGGTCCTGGAATGAGAAAAAACAACGTGGACCCGGAAAAAGAGGATGAAAGAGTGACTTTTCTGTCAAGCCTAATAGATTCAAGTCAAGAGAGAGCAAGGCATGTCTTGAAAAGAACTGCGAGTGTAACTATGGGCACATGAAGCTGATCAAAATCAAGCAGATAAGAAGCCAATTAAGCTTTTGAGAGAGTTATATGGCCAGAGAAACCTGGACTAAAAACACGACTGCTCAAGATTGAAAACTGTCCTTGGCTTTCCAACCTTCCTCAGGCAGGAAGCAGGCTGAGAAAGCTGCTCTGCCCGCAAGGAGGACGTGTTCTCCAGTGCTCACTTCAGATGCGGCCGAGGAGATTACAGGCGAAGGAAAACCTCCCAAGGAGTAGACCAAATGGACTGCGAGCTGCTAATGAGAACATGGCAGGGTCGCGCCTCCTGGCCCCTGTGCGTAGGTGGGGCCCCTTTGATGGTGGGAGTGGGGGTGATGTGTCACTTCCTCGCCGTCCAGCGGCTCTCTGGAGTTTTCCCTCTGGCTAAGAGACCCGCGTCATTCTGTCAGCCTGGGTCCTTGCGAGACTGCGATAAGCAGAGTGCCCTGCCAACCCGTGATGAGCATGCAGTGTGGGCAAGAAATAAACCTTCATCGTATTGGGCTTAAGTTCGAGGGTTTGAAGTTTCCCCAGCATAACCTAGTTCTCACTGATACATTGTTGGAGCCAAAACTCTCATCTCTGGAGAAACTCCAATGACTTACCCTATGCAATTCTTTTTTTTTAATATGATTTTTTTATTTGAAAATATTATGGGGGCATACACATTTTGTTTACATAAATTGCTTTTGTACTATTTGAGTCAAAGTTACAAGTGTGCTCATCACCCAGATAGTGTGCGTTGTACCCATCAGATGTGAATTTACCCATCCACTCCTCCCCACTCCCACCTGCTTGGTCTCCGATGAATGTCATTTCTATACATTGCACATTGCATGTGTTCCCCTATGCAATTCTTTCTCTGAAAATGCCCTATGCCTTACTCAGTGAATCCTTACTGCTAACACAGTATCGAAATGACTGAATCCAATCCTGAGCCCCTGGTCTCAGGAATGATTTTAGGTCTCCTGCAACAGGCAACACCAGGCTTCCGTCATTCCCAGACAGTGGCCCAAGACAAAAGGAAGCTTCTCTTTCCCAGCTTAGCTTCAGTCACAAAACTCCCCATTTGTTTTGACCAAGGGGATTTGCTACTCTGCCTGGCCCAGCCGAGTCACGTGTCCACGTCTCGTGTCCACCCTGGGATGGGGGAGCTGGGACAGGACGCCGGCAAAGTCGGGGAGGGGCACTGAGCCAAAGCAGACAGTAGCCACAGCTGATAACGCCCTTTGCCATGTTTAGGTCCCAAGAACATAAACATAAAAGTACATAAACACAAAAGATAGTACCAGCTCTAGCCAGAGCCCTCCACTGGCATCGGCTCACAGAAGGCAGAGGGCAGGGGAGGCAGGGAGGGAACTTTCATTGGTCTGCCCTCCTTATGAACAAAGGACATTGTGGAAAGAAAAGTCTCTCTTTGCATCTGTGATGAAAATATAAATAACTTTGTTTTAAACTTCGAGTAATAACTTGTGAAGCCACTTATTTGGACTTCTGAGAGTGCTGGTACCTACCAAGCTATTCTTGCCGTGATTGTCATTAATAATTAATATTAACATAACCCAAATGTTTCATGATGCAGGAGTCCCCTCCAGGGTAATAATAGCATAATGTCTGCTCCTCCTGCCCCCATCAAAATGTTGCTCGGCTCTTTCCAAGACTCCCCAAGCAGTGCTCACAGACCCCTTGAATCTGCTCAGTTGGCTGCTTGCTGGGGCCGACCCCAGCTCCCAACCCTTGCTGCCCCCAAGCTTGTAGTCACCTGGCACCGTCTCCTCCCCATGGGGGTTTCCCACAGGGGTTGCCTTCACCGCCTCTGGGCCCACAGATGTGGTGTTAGGAGCCTCCCAGCCCTAAGCCAGCCCAGAGAGGAAGAGGAAGAGCCTGCCTGACCACCACGAACCAGCTTGAGAATGCCCCAAACCTCTCCACGGCATGGAGCTCCCTTCTTACAAAGGGCTCAAACCTCAGCATCCTGGACTGAAGAGTTCATATCTGTGTCACTTCTCCAGGACCAGCGAGTGAATGTTGGCCCTCTATCCATGTCAGACAGACCAGAACAACAAATGTGTGCTTAAGGAACCTATCTCCTCTGTTAAAAGTCACTAGCATATTCTTAATCATGGTCGTCCTTTCCCATAAAACAAGTTCTTTATTAAACTCCATGCCACTCAGCCACCTGAAACATAAAGAAACCAAGTGGTCACTGAGCACTACCGCATGCCAGGCATTCGTTACCTGCATTACTTAATCCTCGCACTGGCCCGAAGGGGAAAGTACCACTTACACCCCACCTGGCAGAGGCAAAAACTGAGGACCAGCAAGAGATTAAGATCTGCCCAAGGTCACCAAGCTAATGAGGGGCAGAGACCTGCCTGTCACCGTCACCTGCTCCTAGCCATCACTCACACTTGGCTCAGCAAACAGGACCACGTAATAAATTGTTAATTCTTGATGTTCCCCCTTAATTGCCAGTAAAGGTGCAAGAATGCTCCCTATTTTCAAAGTCAGAAAAGTTTCCAAGAAAAAAAGAAAATGTTCTTGCAAAGAGAGTACATAAAGACCAGCGTATGTGTTCTTTCACATCATAACTGTTACTAAACTAATAAACTTGTTGAAAGAGGAACGCTATTTACATTACATGACTTGAGCTTTTCCATTAAAAAGTATAATATTACATGATTGTGCATTTTGTTTGTGGGAAGGGGGGAACCTTTACCCCTCTGAAATTGCAAATGTTGTTACAAAGCGTTGCATATTTATTAGCCCATCTGCTGCTATAGCATTAAAGGGGAAAAATTCTTACTATAAGCAATTTATTCACAGTTACAGTTTTACCACCTGATGTGCAAAGTAACAACACTTGGTAAGCATTTATTATTGTGCTGAGTAATTTCAATTTAATTCATAACATTTTTTTTAAAGACCACAAAAGTGAACATTTGCTTAGCATCAGGTTTTGTTTCCATATTTTGGTTGAAAAGAATAATCACTAGTACTTGGGGTGATCAAGATGGGTTGCTCTCCAGCATGTTTTTCAGGGATTTCAACTGGTTGAGGTTTTAGAAACCTGACTATGTGGTCACGAACGTGGACACTGCATGTTACCTAAATTGACAAGGTAAAGATTTGAAAGGTGAATTTGAATCAGATC
>RJWJ010045076.1:0-11898 GCA_004363605.1 Indri indri
ACAGCACAACCTGCTCTCAGTAAACTCTCAGCTCAAGTCATGAGCAGAGAATCAGACAGCTTCTGCAGTGACACTAAAAACAAAGCAAAACATCTTCAGTTTTCTTTAAAGCAGTGAGGCAGATATGACTGCTGTAAGACAGACCCAGAATTTAATTGAGTAGGTTGCATAATTACAGTGTAAGTTGTATTCTCGGACTTGCCAATCAATGCTTTTGTGTGAAAGTGAAGCCTTGATTGTGGTACAATTCAGTACTGGGTAAGACGGAACTCACCCACGTGAGGGCACTGACAGAGATTCTGCCTCGATGTGCTGCCTCGAGCACCATGGAGCAGCTCTCAGCTTGCTTGGCTGCTGGAATGAAATCTGGACTCAGGACTGCTCTCCTCCAGCTAGGCCACACTCTTCCTGCTCTCGGTGATGGGCCATGCACAGAAACCTCTGCATCCCACCGAACAACCTCCTCCACCTTGCCCATGCCACCACCTTGATTAAACCTGGTGAATGGGAATAGCAAGAACCCTAGATGTCTTCATGAGACAGAAATGTGGCAGAGGGTGAGCAATAAACCCCAGGAAAATTCAGGGCCCCCACCTTGGGGAGGTTTCTGATGGCCATGTGGACTGAAGTATGTGGGTACATTCCTTCCAAAGTGAAAGAGAAGTTGTTATTTCTTCTACCGCCTACCACTAAAAAATGGGCTCAGTTTTGGGTAGGTCTCTTTGGAGGCAACATACACCATATTTGAGAATGCCGTTCAAATCATTAATTGAGTAACCTACAAAGGTCCAAGTTTTAAGTGGGGCCTGGAGCAGGTGTCTTGGGCATCTTCTCCTGCTTCTCTGTCCTTTTTTCCCTCCCACAATTTACATTTATGGCCTCATGGGAAGTTCCTTACGACAGGCTGGTTTGCAGAAGGTTCTGTCCAATATGCTGGCACTGCTGTAAGTGGACTGCTGCAACACTAGAGCCTCACCCAAGGGTGGCCCTGGAGAACAGAGAGAAAAGCCTTCAAATGGACAAAACTTTGAGCAGTAAAATTTAGTTTTTCACTTTGTCTGCATAAGAAATGGACACAAGTACAGATCTACAAAATTTCATGTGCAGTGCTTTGCCTAGGTGATCAGTGACTGGAAAGAGCAGGATTGGATGATTAGTGACAAGTAGCTGGAGTAGAGGTATGTAAATGGACTTCTCAGAATGGACACAGGTGGGGCGTGTCACTGCCCCATGTGAATGTTCACTGAAGGTCATCCACTAAAAAAGAGACATTCAGTAATCAGATGGACAGGATGACACACTCTGTGGGTGGCCTGGAAGGCTCCCTGGTGTTTGTTCAGTGGGACTGGGTACAGAGTGGCTCAGGCAGCAGTGACAGAGCCATTCATGGGCTCAGCAATGTCACCTTCCCAGGGAAACCACTCAGCCACAAAAATCACTGCCTTGTCCTTACTAGAAAAAAACTTCATTCTACAACCAAATTTTCTTTCTATTTTGGTCATGTTTCTGACAACTCAACTGTTCATGGACCTGGAATGCCACATTCGTCACGATGTTATCCCATACAACACTGCTTCTGGTCAAGGAACTCACTTTACAATCAAAGGGGTGTGGCGATAGGCTCATGCCCATGACATTTGTACAATCTACTACTTACACTTAACAGAAATTGGCCTGATATAATGGCAGAATGGCCTGAGAAGACTCAACTATGGCACCAATTAAGGGACAGCACTCTGCGGTGGTATACACTTTGAATCAGCAACCAATAATCAGAGTACAGGAGTCTGGAATTGAAGAGGCATAATTAGAAATAGTTCTTCTATCTATTATATCTAATATGCCTTCTGTGGGATTTTTGCTTCTCATCCCTAGAACCTTGCTTTGCTGGTTTGGAAGTCCTGGTTCCAGAAGGAGCAATGCTCTGCCATACGTACTCAATGGTGTACCCATTGCATTGGACATTAATGCTGTATTCTGTCATTCGAGGCTCATTATTTCACTATAAAGAAGAGAGCTCCTGCCGTGGCTGGGAGAGCGAATCTGATCACTAGGGAGAAGTTGGGTTTCTACTCACAAGGGAGGTAGGAAGGACTATTTCTGGAACACAGGGGATGCTCCTGAGTGCCACTTGATTCTGAATCTTCAATAGTAAATGCCAGTGGATGATTTTGTGGGCTAGATTGTGGCCTCAAAAAGATATGTTATCGTCCTAACTCCCAGTGCCGGTGAATGTAATCTTATTTGGAAATAAGGTCTTTGCAAATGTAATCAAGTTAAGATGAGGTCATATCAGATCAAGGCAGGCCCCAATCCAATATGACTGTGTCCTTATGAGAAACAGCAAAGACACACACACACACACACACACACACACACACACACACACACACACACAGGAAGAGTGCCACATGGCAATGGAGGCAGAGATTAGAGTTATGCAGAAGCCAGCCAAGAAATGACAAGGACTGCCAGCAACCACCAGACACTAGGAAAGAGCCCTGAGCCCATTTATTCTCGCGACCTCCAGAAGGAGCTAACTCTGCTGATTTTGAACTTCTAACCTCCAGAACTGTGAGAAAATAAATTTCTGTTTTTAAGCTGCCAGCCAGTTTGTGGTAATTTGTTATGGTAGCACCTGGAAATGAATGCAGATAACAACAGCAGTCACATGAACAGGACTGGTGAGGACTCAGACCCTTCAGTAATTAAAGATTGGTCATCTGGCCAGGAAAAGAATCCCAGCTAGATGAGATGAATATCATCAACGGTCCTATGACCAGTTACAGAAATGAAGACTTTCACAGCTGGACATATTTTTTTCCCTGTAGGTGTATGTGTGTGTGTGTGTGTATGTGTGCACATGTGTGTATGTGTGTCCATCTAAACTTTCTGAATGGGCGTATGCAAGTGTTTGGCATGAGAATGCATCAAGTTCAGGCATATGTAATGTGTAGGCGACAAAAAATGAGCATCGATTTTATCAGAAAGTACCCACCCCACAGGGAAAAAAGAGAATCTCCACCATTTCCTTGGAGCCACTTATTGGCTCATTCATTGCAAATGCTGAGAGAGAACACACCCTCACTCACCCCGTCCTGAAAGCAGCCTGGCAGAGTTCCTGTCCCTCTCAGAGACAGGGCTCTACATCCTGTTGCAGCAGCAGGATCAGCCCTGCCTCTTGTCAGCTGTCCATGGGTTCATAATGAGGCTCCTACAAGCCTCTCTCATCTTCTCACCGATCTCACCCACAAGCCTTCTCTCCTTCACAGCACAAACTCCTCGGTCCTACGAAACCTGTAAACTTTGATTTTACTCATGACTTTTTCCTCCTATGTTACTTCTCTCCACTTATCCTGAAACTTATCAATTTCTAAATATTCTGCTCATGTATAATATCTTCCCTAAGGCTGCTGCACGGCTCTAACCTGTTAGTATCACATAGTTTATGCTCAATTCATCCCCATTTGTTTTATGAGATTTTTGTTTGGCCTTTAATATTTCTTCCATCTGGCTTGAAATTTGCCCTTCTTTCTCCCTTGCCCACTAAAGTCTATAGGTTACTAAGTCCTATTTACTCTTCCCCAAAAATGTTTTTATTATCGTTGCACACCGCTGCTCTTACGGCTGCTGTTACAGCGGTAGCACTAGATCTACAATTGCAAGAGCCGCCACTGGTAATTGCAAAGATGACAACATACAATGAGTCATTATTAAGCTTCAGATGCTGCATTAAGTGCTTCTCATGGATCATTTCCTTCATACAATCCTCACCGAAACCACGTAGGAGAAGTGTTATCCTCATCTCATTTTACTTGTAAGGAAACTGAGGCTTATGGAAGTTAAGCAATTTCCCTATAGATAACTAGTTCATTTGTGACAGAAAGTGCTTTAAGCAGAGGCAGTTCACACTGCAGAGAAGGTAATTTGGGAGGTCTAAGGGTCCTAAGAGTTTGGGGTGTCCAACTTGCAGACTTATTGGACTGTCCAGGTTCTTAAACAAAATTCACTTTTTGCCAAAATTAATCCTCCAAAATATAGGAACCATACCCTTCGCTTCAAGGGATTTTTGGTCCCAGGCAACACTAACTCATGCAAAAGTCCACATTTTCAGATTCACTGGGAAGCTGGTTGGTGAGGACAGGCCTTTGACTTTGAGTCGTAAAGCCTGGTGGTTTTACAGAGGAGTTGGGCAGAAACCAAGCATTTTGTGAGGGTGCTCAGGTGTCACCATGAAGGCCAGACAAGGGTGGGTGAGGGAGTGAGGCCTAAGCTTCAACAACACAGCTGTGCGTTTGTATGTGTGTATATGTATGTGCATATATGTATATGTGTATATACACATGTATATGACATGCATGTGTGTATGCATATGCATGTGTACATGTGTTTGTATAGGTATACGCATATATCTTTGTGTATGTACTTGGATGCATATATGCATATGCCTTTACATATATATGTGTGTGTATATATATTTATGTGTATATACTGGGTGAATTTTCATTTCCAAACAGGTTCGGGTGCTTTAGAAATATAGTTTGAGATTCACTGCTTCAGGACCACATTCTCATGATGAAACAAACAAACAAAAAACAAACTGAGAGTCAGACAGATGAAAGCTATAGCCAAAGACAACATGAGTTCTTAATGTCAACTACTCAAGCTCCTTTCCCCATTGAGATCCGATGGTTGTCCCCTGGGGTCTTCTTTCTCAAAGGCCATGGGCAGGAACTCCTTGAAGAATACGATGAGTAATTGGCACCTGTCAGGTCTGGGGCTGGGCTGTGCCTGCGGCTTTGGGGCTCAGAAATTCTTCAGCCCGTGACCTCAGGGGATGGACCTGGCCATAGCACTGCCGCCCAAATGCCGTGACTTCTTCTCAAACCCTTCCCGCTGGGGCAGGGTGGGGGACTGTGCTGTTCTCCAGCTAGCCTGGGGGTCACAGTCTCTGGGAGCTTTATTGTATGAAGCAACTTTTATCCCATGGATATTTTTTATGATTTTGCTTGTTACCTGCAGGCCAAGTTCTGTGGCCCCTGTAAGCACAGCTAGGATATGCAATTTTACTCCTAAATTATGGTTTTCTTAAGGAATAGATCCCACACAAGTGGCACGAGGATGCCGGAAAACGATGTTTCAAATTAGTAAATGTTTAGATTTATTTTCTCTTACCAAAATGTGCCTCTCCAAGCCCCCAATAGAAAAAAACATAAAAGTTAAAATATGCAACCAGCAATGTACATGATTCTCTTACTTCAAATGTGCCTAGGATAGTTGAACTTCAGCTAGAAAGGGCCAGTCCCTTCTGGACCTGTGGGCAGAGAAGTGAAAGGCAGGGTCTTTGTGCAGGGGATGGAGGTAAGGTGGGACCTGCCAAGGCCTGCCTGCCATCCCCTTGCTCTGGGGCACTGGAAGGTTCTGTCCTGTTTTATAAATTAGCATGCTGAGCCCCTGAAATCACGAGTCTCTTCTAGATTGCAGCCTGCCCCGGTAGTGTCCATTGAGTGGCTCTGCATTCTCAATATGAAGAACAGCACGCGGGCAATGTGACCTCCTCCAGCCTCAAAGAGAAAACACACTTTAAAGGCTGGTGCAGCCTTTCTTTTTCTTTACAGTGGATTATTCACGGAGCCTTATATACTTTGCAAACATTTGTTAAAAAAAAATTGTGCCAGTCTTGGTCTGAACAGAACATTTTGCATGATGGAATGCATAAACCTCATCCTAGGAATAAATTAGCATTCTGGATAAATGCTTTGGCATTTTCATAAAGTAATGGACTAAATATTTTTCATGGACTAAGTATTTTTCTGAACATCAGCCACACACCCATTCTGTTGACTCCTGAACGACCCTGACTGAGATCCCAGGACAGGACAAGATTCCACCTCCCCCCAGCAACTATGGTGTTCTTTGTACCCACACCCACTACTCCTGAACCATTGCTTTCTGTAACATTTTCTACCAAAAGGCAGTGTTTGATTTGCACTGGCCTGTTAGAGATCTTGCCCCTTGCAGCATACATAAGTAAAGTTATAAGAAATGTATAACATAGCGGAGAACAAATGGAAGGCACAGTAGATGTAGGGTACATTTTCCCTGCTGTTTGCAATTATTTGCAATTACCCATTATGTCATTTGCATTCTTTGACAAGGTCATGCCCCCATTTCATAGGGGAGGAAGCAAAGGGTAAGAAGATAAAGGAATCTGCCCAAAAGCTCACAACCAACATGGAAAGGCTCAAGGTCTTACTTAGACCCCACTTGTTTTCTAAATATGCCCAGATTTTCCCCACACCACAAGGGCGTGCAGAAGGATGTCTATAAATCACCACTGACCACTGCAGTGGAAAGGAGAAGCAAGTGCACAGACCAACATATGGATTTACCTGCCTTCACTGTAAGAATCTGCCCTGGAACTTTCTCCTTGCTCCCAAGCCAAGGGCAGAGAGAGAAGGTGCTTGTACCAGGCATCTCTGCAGCTATGGACAGGCCACCCCTGAGAAACACGGGATGCAGGAATTTGAGTGTGAAACACAAGGGTGCTCTCCTTAAAGAATTCTTCATGTTCCATCAGGAATTGCTCTGATGGTGCAATTGGATTTGCGTTTTCTTCTGCTCTCTCCACAATCTCTCCAGAGGTGTCCCCTTTCCTCCCTCTGGAAGGGAACATGAGAAATGTTGCCAATTCTAAAAAAATGATTGTTAATAGACATATTAACAGCACACAACTTGCATGTGCTTTCTTGAGAAGCCATTACTGAAAAATTGACGCTAGAAATTCCAGAACAGGAGCACTGGTACAACTGTGAAACCAAGCCTTCCAAACGTAATGCTCTAAGAGATTGTTGATGAAAGAAAAAGGCTTTCAGTCAGCCTTCTAAAGACTTTCCAGTTTGTACCTTTGAACTTTATGGTGGGGGTGGGGAACAGCAAAATCTACTGGTGAGGCAGAGAGCCTATCTGATTTCCCTTCCCACCTGGAAACTGAGTAGAAATGAGCCAGCCTCTAAAGATGAGAGGGGATTGCAATTCTGTGAGTACCAGCCTTATAACTCTGTCATTTGCTTGCTGAGAAAGGGTGACAGCAGCAAGAAGGGTCTGTAAGGCCCTT
The DNA here is from genome assembly GCA_004363605.1 of Indri indri. Lineage (NCBI taxonomy): Eukaryota > Metazoa > Chordata > Mammalia > Primates > Indriidae > Indri > Indri indri. Next base: position 7,118 of record RJWJ010045076.1, read on the forward strand.
GGTATTCAGGCTTGCAAGCTCCACAGCAGGAATGCTGAATGAGGCAGAACTTGCTTGGAAAAGTGCTGAATCACTGAATTTCAATGAAACAGCCCCCTGAGGCAAAATATTTAGTGATCTCGGCCTGCATTATTTATTGACTCATGGGGAGTTTGTGGGTTTAACATTTTATTAATATGGCACCAGGTCATCTGAGAAAGCTGTAGTCACTGGAAAAGCTCCCCAGAAGCACATTTTCATATTATCTCAACAGTGCACTGGGGCATTGTGAGGACTGAGCAGTCTCCAGTGTGTCTCTGGGGATGGATAGAAAATGCTGGGTCTTCTGCAGGCATCACTTTCTAAGGAAGTCAAATGAGAGTGAGTCAAATCCATGCCTACTCTGTTTCTTCCTTTGATGATCTCGTGGTTCTTATATTGTGCCTGTAGGAGCACGCAGGGCTGGGAAACCTGCCATCTCTATGGCCGAAGGCACATTTGGGCACCTGAACAAGTGGATGCCAGGATGCTTGGCACCAAAGAAAGCTTTCATTGTCGAGAATACAGAACCAAGGACAAACAAAATCCCCGTCAGGAGGATGTGAAAAGGGAGTCAACCTATAGTATGAGGTTTCAATAAGGTTCACTTTAGTCATTTTCAAAACAAAAGGAAAAATTGATATTCAGAATTTTTCTCTCCTAAATTACATTACATACTATTTTAAGAGAGTCACAAATGCAGAACAAACCACTATCAGACATTCTCCTCAAAGAGATGTCTAGAGATTTGGGTTAGAGATCTGATTTGGCTTAATTTCCAGTGTTAATAATTCTATAAATTTATATTGCTTGATATTACAACATTCTAAAATGTCATTTCAGGGATCAAACAAGAAGTTTTAAGAGTAGTTTTACTGTTTGATTAATTATACATTGATAAAATAGATAGATATAATATACAGTCATATACTGCATAACGACGTTTCAGCCAATGATGAACCATATATACAATGGTGGCACTATAAGATTATAATGGGATATATATAGAAATCCAGTATATGGCACTTGTTATTGGCACTGCAGATCAAGTAAGGGAATGTGACTGATACTCAGTAATGGTGCTGGGACATTTAGTTTTCCATATGAAAAATATATGTAAATATAAATATATATATGCCATCCAGGTTTGTGTACACTCTAAGATGTTTACACAATGACAAAACTCCCTAAAAACACATTTCTCAGAATGTATCCCCATCGTTAAGTGGCACATGACCATGTAAAAGTATATAGATATATAGCACATGTGATAACGTCCTCAGTCCAATGTGGTGGGCTGGGAGCAGGGCTCCAGAGCCACATTGTTTAATTAGGTCCCTGGCTCCACCAGCTCTGTGGCCTTGCCTGGCTTTCTCATTTTAAATTTCTCTAAAAACCTACTGTTTAAAGAAAAATTAATAATGTATTTTATGCCTAAAGCATATGAAAAACTATAGTGTATAAAATCAATCACAGGTCATAGGAAGGAATTTGTGTTAAATAATATATACACACAACCCTATACATCCACACACGTGTATCTCAAGGTAGCATTTGGTGCTTGTTGAGCCCTTGCCTTAGTACTGGAAGGTGATTTAGGGTCTTGGAACATAAGAAGTCCCATCTTCTGTGTCTAAATTATGTTAAAACTGTGGAGACACCCAATCTCCAAGTTCCCTGAGAGAAAACACACAAACACACACACAAACAACTAAGGAGAAATGAAAGAAACCTGTCTTGGCCTCAGTTTCCAATATGTAAAATGAGAAAGCCAAGCTAGATTTCTCAGTCAGACTAGGAAGTTCTCCAAGGTCATTTCAAAGAGTATAGCAGACGTCTCACTTCCTGTTGCCTATATTATTCCTTCATGGACAATGAGATTAAAAGCACAGGTTGCTCTCCAGCAAAACTTTAATTGCAGAGCTTAAGTAGGGAAAGAGTCAAAATACTCTTTTAGAGTCTGTTTTTAAATTTTATTTATTTATTTATTTTTGAGACAGAGTCTTGCTCTGTTGCCCAGGCTAGAGTGCAGGGGCACCATCATAGCTCACTATAACCCCGAACTCCTGGGCTCAAGTGATCCTCCTGCCTCACCCTCCTGAGTAGCTGGGACTACACGTGCACACCACCATGCCTGCCTAATATTTCTGTTATCAGCAGAGTCAGGGTCTCGCTCTTGCTCAGGCTGGTCTCAAACTCCTGACCTCAAGCAATCCTCCCACCTCAGCCTCCCAGAGTGCTAGGATTACAGGGGTGAGCCACTGAGCCTGGCCTTAAATTTATTTATTTATTTTTCTTTTATTATTTATTTATTTGTGTGCGTGTGGAGGGAGAGGGAGGGAGAGAGGGAGAGAGAGAGCCTTAACTTTACTTTTAATTGTGTTCTTATTGTTTCCATTTTATTTTAAAAGAGCAATGAAAGCCTCAAGTTGCCAAATGGCTGCATACATTTCTTCCCCATACGACTGCCCTAGCGAGTTAACCTAAAACAATTTCTAAAATCTATTTTTAATGAGAAACTTCAATCCCTGAAATTTGTTTTGAACATGTGATTGTTTCAGGGTGTTCCTATGAGCTAAGCTGGTCCCGTACACCTGAATGCTGGGACTTTAGTTGGGAATATTGTGACAATGATTTTCCTTTTTTTTCCTGGCTAGATGCCATCTTGACCACCAGAGAAATGGCCTGAGAATGAGTGAACGCTGAGAAGGCAGGACCAAGGGATGGCAACTGACAAGCTGGGTCTACTCCTGTATTGTGGGGGAATATAAGCCCACGCAATAAAAGAATTCATCTGGTTTTCCGTCATCTGCAGGACAAAAAGTCCTATGTAACACAGTGATTAATTTGTATATTTCCCCATGAGTGAATGCTCACCAGCGTCTCCTTGCCAGTCATCTTTCCAAAACACAGAGCTGAGTGTGATACTCTGGTTAAGAAGAACTTGGCTTCCCACCACCCCCAGTACAAAGGTCAGGCTTCTTAAACTGTCATTCAAAGTCTTTCAACAATTGGGCCCCCTTCTGCTTTTTCAGCCTAATTTTTTGCAAGTCTTATCCTTGGAAACATATCCTATGCTTTGGTGTGACCAGGCACGTATTTTCATAGATATTGCAGGTTTGCTCATGTTCTCTCTGCCTGGATTGTGTTTCCCCTTCCCACACTTCTTTCTAACTTACTAAGAATAAAACCCTGAGAACCTAAGATATTCATTACTTTTAAATGTTAAGCATTATGCATAGACGTTATTCCTGCTAATTCAAGGGCTAATTTTGAGAGTGTTGGCAGAAGGAAAGATTGATGTACTCAGACACCTGATAAAAATGCATTTAGACCCCAAAGCTCTCATTTCATAGGAATTCTAATATGGTCATACTATAAAAATCTCAGAGAGCATCAAGCTTGGAGAAAGTGTGCCTTTAAGTTATTGTAAAAATGAATAAGCAAGAAATAAAAACATATGTCCATACAAAAATATGTACAAGAATGCTCATAGCAGAATTATTCATAATAGCCAACTTGTAGAAATGAGCCAAATGTTCAACGACTGATCAATGGGTAAAGAAAATGTGGTATATCTACCCAATGGGATATTATTTGGCCATAAAAAGAAATGAAGTTTCATACATGCTACAATGAAGACGAACCTTGCAAACATGCTAAGTGAACGAAATCAGACACGAAGAGGCAATATATTTATGATTCTATTTTTATCAAATGTCCATAACTGACAAATGTATAGAGACAGAAAATAGATTAGCGTTAACATAGGGCTGGGGGTAATGCCAATATTGAAGGACGAAGGCGAAGTGGACTAGGGTTTCTTTTTGGAGTCATGAAAATGTTCCAAAATTGATTGTGGTGATGGATGCACAGCCCTGTGAATATGCTGAAAGCTATTGAATTTTACACTTTTAATAGCTGAATTGTATGGTAAATGAATTATGTCTAAACAAAGAGATTTTTTTTAAATTATAGCGGGTTTATTCATAGTTGCCAAAATTAGAAATAAACAAGATGTCCTTCAGTAGGTAAGTAAATTGTGGTGTATCTAGACAATGGGATATTATTCACCACTAAAAAGAAATGAGCTACCAAATCATGAAAAACAGCAACAACAACAACAACAAAAACATGGAGGAAACAACCAGGTGTCGTGCCTCACGCCTGTAATCCTAGCACTCTGGGAGGCCAAGGCAGGAGGATCGCTTGAGCTCAGGAGTTCAAGACCAGCCTGAGCAAGAGGGAGACCTCACCTATACAAAAAAATAGAACTATTAGCTGGGCGTGGTAGTGTGCACCTGTAGTCCCAGCTGAGGCAGGAGGATCACTTGAGCCCAGGAGTTTGAGGTTGCAGTGAGCTATGATGATGCCAGTGCACTCTAACCAGCGTGACAGAGTGAGACTGTCTTAAAAAAAAAAAAAAAAAGAAAGAAAAAGAGAAGCACCTAGACCGTAGGAGTGTGCTGGACTTGGACCCAACAGCTGTGTTTGACGCCCTGCCTGTTGTTCACCACCTGTGGGCATTTGGCAGGGCGTTTTGCCACATTCATTCTTGGTTTCTTGTAAAATGAGGTTCAAATAGCTTAATTTACAATGCTATTGTATAGCTCAATTAAGCTTATCTTGTAAAAGTCCTGAGCAAATGTATGAAAGCTGTTGTGTCATTTACCACCCGGCCTTACTGGGATGTGAGATCCGCACACAGCATGCTGACTTAAGGAGATTCCTGGCTGATTGCAGGCCCTTCTAAGGGAAGCGGC